>JAQIXP010001775.1:0-17075 GCA_034700285.1 Proteroiulus fuscus | reverse complement strand
CGTTTTACCATTTAGGCATTCACTTAATGGTACTAAACAAACACCATTTGAGTTATCATCTGCAAACTATATCCATTGTTGAGGCAAAATAAGTTTGTGCATGCCCTGTGCCACTCGTTTTACCATTTAGGCATTCACTTAATGGTACTAAACAAACACCATTTGAGTTATCATCTGCAAACTATATCCATTCACAGCGGTAATCTCCGGCAATTCTGTCGACTTGACACGCTGGCCAACAGATTTTAAAAATTCCTCATAAATAATGGAGACACTAGCGCGACTATCAATGACACTTAAAAATGTCTTGTCCATTAATCTTCACAGCTCTGTGCAGCAAACACGGGCTGTGGCCATTCTCTGGTAAGGCCAAATTGATAGCCTGCAATTTCTTAGACAGCATATATTCCCGCATCAACTTTTTCCGATGCTGCTTGTAGGTAAGGCCCCAACAAACAAGTCCCCCAATGGCTTGGTCAGCATCTGCACTGTTTCTTGGCATTCAGACAATGCTTTATAATATGCCCGATCTGACCACAAGCAAAACAATTCCTGGTATCTATCTGGGGGCAATCCCGGATATAATGTCCAGGGTGATTACAGCGATGACAACAATAATCGGCAGTACCACTTGATGGACTCACTGAAACAACTGGCGGCGACTACGGGTTTCCCGGACGATGTTATCGGCTTTGGACACCATTGCGAAATTGGCATAAACGACTTTTCTGACATGCTTGCAATATCAGCCAGGACATTCCGATGACATTGCTCTTGGAACTCAATTGTGGAAATGGATGTTAACAGCTGTTGCATGTTTTCCATTAGCAGCCCAGCAATTTGATAAGCCGAATCCATGTGCAAACCGAGGAACACCTGGTTAAACAACACTAACTCATCCAAGTTCGGATCAGCAACTTGTACTTGATATACTGATTAACCGGCTCATCTTTTTGCTTCCGCAAAATGGCAGCAAGATGGAAATCTGCTCGATAGGTGGGCGATCAAAAATAAGACAGGAAACTGGTCTTCATCTGCATCCAGGTCACATTACGTAACAACATAGCATGGCGTTGGTGCCACGCATCGGCCATTTTCCGAAGTGAACGATAAAAATTCTGTTTTTGCACATCATCGTCCCACGATTCCATATTGGCCATATGTTCATGTCGATCGATATGAGCATCAGGATCCCCAGTCTGACCTCATCCATCAGAGCATGTAATAACTGCTGCAAATGCTCTTTGTACGGGTCGTACACGGCATCAGGGATGGAAATAGGGTCATCATCCCCATTATCAGCACTTTGGTCATTAACATCAGGCATGTGAATCAAAACATGTCGCAAATTTCCAGCAGGTGGCTGCATCACACCTTGTAATTTGGGCATAATAGGTTTTGACTGCACTAATTGAAAAAGTGGAGCAGCAGCACGGGTCTGCTTAGGCATTGTTCAGCACAAAATTTGTCCTTGAAAATAGTTCAGAGAAAAACCGGCAAAACTAATGTCTTTCACGCAAGAGTTCAGGCACATGTAAAAGGGAAAATTAAATGTCCCCAAAACACGTTAAAACACACACGCAACACAAAAACTCGTTTTAAAATCAACTCAAAATTTAAAACTTGTTTCGCTTTAACAATAGAATCTAGCTTGGCAATTTGTTTAGTTTTCAAAATGGCAATGGCACAGACTTGCAGAAGGCGAATTCTTCTCACAAGTTTCCAAAATGTTCCAGCAATTTCGGCGCAAAACTAAACAAAAACACGTAATTCTTTTTGTTTCAATTGTCCGTTTGAGCACCTTCTGCCATGTGAGGGTTGATGCTGGCTTATGCAGTCGGGGGTGCACTCGCTTGGCTGCGAAAGAGTTCCTCAAACTCATGGGTGGTTGTAGAACAAAATCTCGAAGACAAATTAAATTTAATATAATTTTAATAAAAAGAAAAAGAATAACTTTCTGTGGTTAAACAGACACGTTAACAAACTTGTACAGCAAAACATACAGCGCGATGACAGGGTACAGCTCAACTGTCTCAGCTGAGGCTCAAGCTAGATCTGTCGATTAGGAGTTAATCGATATAACAATAAGGCTCATATGGCCTGATCATTGGCATCATGGTTAATTACTCCATGATGTCACTGATGCAATTTACATTCTTTCCAATTGCATTAGCTAAATTGGTGAATCTCTTCACATTCCTGGCCAAGAATGCAGCGAGATGTCACACTATAATTCTTTCAAACAGTGTTTCAAGCATATTAAAATTGTACACTTTTTTCATTTTTATATAAGTTTTAAAGTAAAAGTCTTACCATGCATACACTAACCAATTTTCTTTTTTACTCTGCTTGAGGTATTTTTGATGCCACAAATGTCATTGAAATTTTTTCCTGTAAAGTCCTATACCTATAAATCCCACAATAATTTTTTTAAATTATTTTTTATTTTAAAAGTTTTTATTAAATCTGTTACATAACACAACCACTACCTTAATTTATTAAAGTTAACAAGTTCTGTACAGTTACTGAGCACATGTAATAAAAAACATACAAGATGATACCAATTATTTAACTGTCAAAATATTTAACTGAAAAAAATAATTGCTAATCTACGTACCTATGCTATCATGCAGGGCAATTGCAACTGATAAACATAAAACTGGTGCTAGTCAAGTCCCACAGATTGGTCAGTAGTAAAATAAAAGAGTTGATATTCTGAAAATATTAGCATGCTGCAATATAAAATAGTTTCCTCGGTGAACTTGTTCATGTGGAAACAAACTGTTCATTTCCATATTAACAGATCAAAGCTCAAAATTAAGTTACTTTCAAATTTCCTTCAGGGTGTCTGGCCAAATCCTTGCAGTAACAAATTTACATGATATTTCCAGGTTTTCCCACAATTTTTACTGACATATGCAATTAAAACGGCAAAATTTGGTAACTACCCTGGGCCGCACCCTCAAATCTTTTAATTTCTAACCAATTAATACTTTTCATGGTCTGCAGGCAAAAATCTGACAGCTTGTGTACATTTTTTTTGCTAAAAAACACAAAATAGGCAAAAAAATTACCAATTTTTTTTCTTGTTTTGAGTCTATGGTTTTTTTGGGGGGGGAGCCATCACCCCGATCGCCCCTTCCCCAAAAACATGCCAGTGGTGTTACTATATATATTTCCTTGTATTTATGTAGTTAATTTATATTATATTATATATATTTAGTTATATAAGTAATTTCTTTAATAGTATATTATTTATTGTAATTTGTTGCCATCAATTGCTTAAGCATCCAGAGGGATGCTAATGGAAAGATATTTTATTTTTCCCGCGTAGTTAGCGTAGTTTGTATGCATTTAAATTGAAATTATGTCATAGGTTGTGCTAGAACATGCAGTGAATTACGTATGTGCATTAGAGGGCCATATGCAAGTGCATATGGCCCTGTAGGGTGCGTGCTGCACAAGCTGTGATGGTGCCACTTGTGGTTTTAAAATTATGGAATTAATCAGTCGGATTAAAAAATTTGTACAACCAGGATCGTTAGGATATAAGTTCGCGTTTTTCAATCAGTAATATTGTTGATGTTATTATGTTTTATCTAAATTAAAGTGCAATATTTCAGTAAGTGCATGTGTGCTCGCGTGTAATCTACAAGAAATTCGATTGGATTACCAGTTTTGAAAGATTTAAACTGACGACTCAACTAGGGGCCAGTAACAACAGTTCTAAGTATATTCAAAATTTAAATAAAGTCCTCTCAATCGTTAACTTTGGAATTTCTTTGGCAACATAATTAGAATAAAACTGTTTAAATTAATTCATAAAACCATTTTTCAATTGAAAAGAAAATTCCACTTGACTAAATTTGCATTTGAAACATGGTAATACTGTAACAGAGTAAATGTAACAAATGCAATTTTTTTTCAAGTGAAATTATTTTTTTTTTATTTGAAAATTGTTTTATGAATCACCAGTACTTTAATACTTTTTTATATATTTTGTCTTTTATTGCAATCAAGAATTCACTTAAACCTAAAAAACACTTATTGTCGTTATTGACAATAAAAGAAATTAAGTTTATGCATGAACAGTAGATTCGTGAAAGTTGTCAAATATATCTTAGGCTTGATAGCAAATAATTTGCATGCAGGCAAATGTCCTGATGTTTGTAGAATAAATAGCAAATAATTTCTTTGTAACATAAAATAAAAACTACGTAAAATAAATTTTAAATATAAAGTTGTCTTTAAAACGTCCTGTGCAGTGGTACAGCCAGGATTTACAAATAGTTTGAGGGTGGAAACCTCAAATAACATTTTGGCAATTTAAAAAAGTGTTTACATAGGCAAAATGTTGGTCATGGGGGGAATTTACAATATCCCCTACCCCTTCGCTGCGCCACTGGTCCTACACTTGGCCTGTGAATTTTCCTGTACCAATTAAATGATTGTATTTAATGTAGTTTTCTTTTGACTGTGCTACACTAGTTTTCTTTTGGTGCCAAAACAAATTTTGAATTCAATTTGTGTCAAAATTAAGCCATAAAGCATAGAATATACATGTGAATGAGATGGAGAGAAAACTATAATAAATTGTTTATTAAATTTGAGAATATATGTAGGTCTATAATAATTTTTAATAAAGCCTTTACAAATTCACATTTTGTCAAGTGGAATTATTTTCTTTTCTATTAAAGAATAGTTTTATAAATTAATTTAAACATTTTTTATAATCATTAAAATAAATATTATACTATTAAAGAAATCTACTTATATAACTAAATATATTATACAAATAATAATATAACTAAATTTATTGTAAATAAACCTGATCATATAAATTAACTACAGAAATACAAAAGATATACATATTAACACTTTGAGAATAGAAAACTATGGCTTATAAGACTGATTTTAGGGGAATTTAAGTGGCATGTAATACGACTTTTTGAATTAATGGAGGGGACAATGGGGTGGGAAATCCGTCACATCGCCTAGTGTCAAAGTAAACATTAATTTTCTACACAACTTTCCTGACTGTGGGTAAGCTAATGGATTTTAACCTTTTTCTTCTTTTTTCATAGTAAGTTATATTTACACAGGTAGTGAATGAGAAATCATGTCAGTTTACAATGGATAATTTACAAAAAAAAGCATGGTGACAATTTCCACACTTTTCGAGCCATTTGGATTTTATACTGGGCTTTTTACGTGCAAATCTTAAACTTTCGGAACAGGTAAGTCTAAAATTTAAATTTCATACTAATTTGTTGTCAAAACTGCTGACATAGCTTTATAGCTATGCTGTATAGGTTTTAGAATTTTTGCACCCCGGTGTACCAATTTTGATTTCCAATATTAAATTACACCTTTAAATTTTTGCAAGGACATTTGTACATTTTAAATAAATTTTCAGAATTTCAAGATTTCAATTAAGTTTTCATATTTGTTTAGGCTTAATGAAAATAAAAGTTGGCATTCAAACTATAAGCAGAGCACTTTGTTTATTATATTAATCTATCAACTACACTGCAAATAGTTTGGATGTCACCTTTTGTTTAATGTTGAAAGTTCGAATGTATTCCTCCGTCCGACTGTCCATAAGGAAATTTAGAAGTAACTTAATTTTGATCTTTAATCCATTTATATGGTAGAGATGTACAGTTTGTTTCCACATGAACGAGTTCAACGAGGGCACTTTTAAGAACTATTTTATATTGCAGTATGCTAATATTTTCAGAATATCAACTCTTTGATTTTACTACTGACTAGCCTGTGGGACTAGACTAGCACCACTTTTATGTTTATCATTTGCAAATGCCTTACATGACAGGATAGGTACATTGATATGCAATGATTTTTTTCAGTTGAATCTATTGACATTTAAATAATTGGTTTTGTACTTTTGTCATTACCCTGCTCATTTATGGTATGTATAAGGGAATTCATCCCATATGTTCACTGCATGAAAGGTTTTTCATCTGTGGAAATCAACTTGTACATTTTTTTTACATGTACTCAGTAACTGTACAAAACTTGTTTTATTTAAAGAAATTCATGTAGTGGTTGTTCTGTAACAGATTTAATAAAAACTTTTTAAATAAAAATATTAAAACAAAATTACTATGGGATACACAGGTATAGGCCTTTACAGGAAAAAATGTCAATGACATTTGTGGCATCAAAACTACCTCAAGCAGACTGAAAAAGAAAATCGGTAAGTGTATATATGCATGGTAAGACTTTTACTTTAAAACTTATAAAAGTGAAAACAGTGTACAATTTCAATTTGCTTGAAACACTAGGTGCTTGAGAGAATTATAGTTTACTGAAATTTTGAAGAGTAACTGTAGCAATTATACTTAAATATTGCAGGAAATAACTTCAGACTGCAGTAACGGTTAATTTTTAATGCTGTATTATTCTCGAATATTTTTTCTGAGTATTAATTGCTGTTTATTTTAAATAGAATATTATATAATAGTATACCAATGTATGATACCAATAACTGTAAATTATTGCTGAAAATAAACACTTACTTCAGAAAAAAATGCAGTTTGACTGCAAATTATTACAGGGAAAAAAAAAACATTTTTACTGCAGCAAACTTGGATTAATTGCAGATAAACTGCAGTTTATTACTGTACGTTCATTGCAGAAAACCTGTACGTTTATTGTATAAAAAGTGTATGTAAAAGTGCAGTTTATCTGCATACAAACTGCATGTAAAATTGCAGTTTACCTGCATAAAAACTGCATGAAAAAGTGCCGTTTATCTGCATAAAAACTGCATGTAAAAGTGCAGTTTATCTGCATAAAAACTGCATGCAAAAGTGCAGTTTATCTGCATAAAAACTGCTTGTAAAATTACTGTTTTTATGCTGTAATACTACAGTTTTTTTTACATAAGCTGTAGAATAAAGAATGCAAGTTTACTACACAAAAACTGCATACATTTACAAGTTTTTGTTTCATAAACTGCAGTTTACCAACTGTAGTTTTTCTACAGTACCTGCACTTTGAACTGCAAACAAACTGCAAAAAATTCGAAAAAACTGCAGGTTTTTTTACTGGGAAAGGAGGGCCTTTAGTTAAATAGCATTATGAATGGATTTTGTGTCATGCATCAGGGGCATCTGAGCAGAAAACCTTGCTAAACCAAATCTACAAACAAACATATCATAGTGTGATACTAATAAGGAGTGTTGTTTAATTTGCACATGTGTTCCCTTATTCTATAGCAAATTGCTCACTTTCTAGAGATTTCCTTGGGTATTACAAATGCAATGTTAATTTGCATGCTGATAGAGTATGGGATACCTCCATTTATGTTTTTAAAGCAAATTATGTATATGACATTTGCCTTATTGTTATTGTAGATACTGATTACCTTGGTTTTTTTTGCTGGGGCAGTGGTTCATTTTGCTGCTGCCCCTGATGTGTTCTTAAGTATTGCACTTTTACTTTTAAGCATAGAACCATTAATTGTTATGCAATTGTTTTTTATTTGACTTTTTACACCATTACCTACAATTTTGTAATTGGCTTTTTTGGTGTCTTACCTAGAATTAAAAATATAGTACATAAATTACCTTGATAACATCGTTTAAGGTCATGGTATTTAGTAGAAATGGAATCCCATGACTTAATATCCTTTTTCATTATGCACTCCTTTTTTATTAATTAAACTATGTTCCATGATATCACCTGTTGACAGACTTCTTGACCACCCTGTATACTAATTCAACTATATAAAAGTAAAGTGAAATCAAAAGTATGGCATGTAAATACTTCTTAACTAAAAGAATATGTGCTGAAAGTTACCTCATTTAAATTTAATCATTTGGACAAAGCAAGTCTCCACAACCTCCCTTCGCTTATTGCATAAAAATGGCCCCACTTGAGAAAATAAATGGACGCAATTTAGCAGGTAGTAAAGTTAGACCTTTGCATTATGAGCATAAGGGATACTGCATAAAAGTTAAATTTATTGAAAGATTTTGCTTATTTTCTTAGTTTTTTATGCACATGGTTATTATAATTCCTATTATAATAGATGTTTAATACTTTGCCCTGAGCATATATATATGCTGCCCGGGCAGGGGTGGATTGAGGAGTCAAGGGCCCACACGGAAATGAGCTTAAGGGGCCCATGTATTCAGTGATGCACCCAGAAATCCATTGAGGTTAGGAAAGAGGGGTTCCAACCAAAAAAATTGTTTAAAAATTTTTTGCCATAGGTGAAAATTAAAGGTTTTTGTAAGTAAATTGTAAAATTGTATAATAAATATCTGTAATTTTTTTGAAACCTTTTTGTAGCCTTTTTGCAGTTTAAGAACTGCAGAAAAACTGCAAATCAAGATTAACAAAAAATCTGCAGATTTTTTGAATCTTTTTTGCATTTATTTTGCAGTTTAGAACTACAAAAAAACTGTAAATCTAGATTACAAAATATCTGTAATTTTTTTGCAGCCTTTTTGCAGTTTAGAACTGCAGAAAAACTGCAAATCAAGATTACAAAAAAATCTGCAAATTCTTTGATGATTTTTTGCAATCATTTTGCAGTTTAGAACTGCAAAAAAACTGTAATTCAAGATTGCTAAATATCTGCAATTTTTGTAAAGTTTTTTGCAATTATTTTGCAAGTTCAAAACTGCAAAAAAACTGCAGTTTTTTAAATTGCAAATTTTGTGCAGTTCTGCAGTAAAACTGCAGGTGGACTGTAGAAAATTTGAATTTTCTGCAGACATTTTTTTGCTGGGACTTCTTTCCTGATAACTTTTTCACCTTTACATTCCAAATTTTCATCTAAATTTATAGTCAAAATCTCATAACATTGCTTCAACTGGTGACGAACTGCTAAAGTTTTGCAAATATTTCTAAAATTATTTACATGTCCTGAAAGTCTTTTGAAGTAAAGGTGTTTTGCCTTGAATGTCATGCATCACATGACATAAAGGTCTGAATTTTTGTATTAATGATACATAGTGAACCAAGCAGTGCATTTTTGGAGTCAAATTAACATCTGAAAAACAGGTGTGAAACTTGCAAAAAATGAAATATTTTTACTTTTAAATAATCAAGAACCTCTGCAGTGATCTTAGGGGCAAATAAAATATCTACTGCCTGCCGCAAAAGTAAGTAAATATTCCTGGTCAAATCATCCATAGGTAAATTATCTCTAATCAAAAATGGCAAAAACCGCAACAAACACCACTTGATAGATGCAGAACCATTCAATACAGAATTACCAATGATCATGCTGATGAAAGATCAGCATCTTGCAAAACACTATTTACATGGTAGTTGTTTATGCTCAGAGTTCGAATCTGAAAATCTTCTTCTCTAAAACATTGGGAAATTTTAGTCTTAGATGCCATACAGAAGCAACAAATTCTTCCACTTGAAAAGGAGCAGTAGTATAGGAAAAGTCATTTCTAAGACATGAATTTAAAAGTAGCGTCATTTCTGAGACATAAACTCAAAAACATAGTCATTGCTTATGAAAATTATTTTTATCCAATGTATTATTTGTGATGGGTTGCTTATTTGCTATTTTTTTCATAATTTTGTGGTTGTGGAAAATGTATTTCATATATTTTTTTTATTGTTATAAAATTTCATAGGTGCTGGTACTATTTTTCATGTTATTCGGTAAATAAAATTTCATTAATGCTGGTATTTTTTTTGTTATTTGGAAAATAAAACTCATAAAAATAAAAGACTGGATTGTACTTTGATCATTAATGATTTAGCCCACCAAATGAAATGTTGGCCTTACCTGAGGTAGTAGTTGCTATTTTGAGTGGCCAAGGATTTCAGGTTCATAGAGAATACTTAATCAAGGAATGTGCTATGGTGCATCTATCGGATTTGATGATTCCTATATTGTTTTGTATAACTTCCAATAGAATTTCAAAATCTCAACAATATCGACCGACTTAAAGCAAAATATTGCACCACACATATACATGGAATAACTTTCTCAAATAATGAAAATGATGCTTCATATCAAAGTGTTACTCTTGAAATAAGATCTTTTTGCCTAAGTGGTGTAATGGCTCACAAAAATAATAGAATGTGTATTCACTCCTCGCTTCCTGTGACCTTCCATCCTTTAATGTTGAACATTGTGGTATAACTAATAAACTATTAGAAATGGTTGAACTATATCGGGATGATTTTAATAAATTACACAGGGATGAGTGTGAATGCCACTCGGGATAAGTCAGTACTAGATGTTCAAAATGTCAAGCATACGCTCTGGCCCATTTTTTTAATAAACACAGCCAGGATGTTTTAGCTTCATTTCATGAAATCAGGGCTTAGCATCATGCGTTCAGTTCATTCTCATCGAAAAGGATCCTATCGAATCTTATGCCGAGAATAAGGGTTAACAACCAAAACGTGAAGCCGAAAAAATATTTTACGACCTAATATATTTAACTATGAAAAGTAAGCATTCTGACATGATGAAAAGGTTGGTCAGTATGGCTAGTGAAAATAAGTTATTGAACAATGTTCTGAATTCATATACAGGATTGGCTCATGACATACCTAGACACATATTCCTCACGTGTAAGGCTATGTCAGCGGAAAATGAAATGACTTGGAATATGATTTTATATTTATATTCATTTATATTTTATTTACTGAGGGAAGAAAATGTGGACAAACTAGCTGTTATGCTGGACAATGTTTGCTCGAACTTTGCGGAAATGCACGGTGGATGGGAAGAACTAACTAAAATACATAACTCAAATGCAAGCCAAATTATAAATGTATCATAATTCAATACCTCTGGCTTTTACTGCTCAGTTATTGCATATGTAATGAATTTAACCAATGGAAAGTAAATCCAATCCAGGGGGTGTAGTTACTTCTACTTGGCTATGTTTATTTCAATTCGTTATTAAGCACATGGCCCCTTAAAAGAAAATGATTTTTTTGTCCCAACTAATGACTTCATTCTTGTTGAAACCAGTTTGGATTTGTCTAAATCTGCTTTTACAAGGACGTGCACGCAGGTGGTTGCTAAAACCACCAAGTATGTTGTTATGCATTTCTTTATATTTTAATCTCAGTTGCTTTCTTACCAATGACAAATATGTACGTAATTTTATAAAACGAACGATGACCATGTATTTGCCCTTGTTTAAACCAATTAAATAATAAATATTAAAAAATATCTCATTTGTTCACGAACTTTGTAAACATGCAGTCGCGCGATTCATTTTACATTGATTTACCTAGCAATAGTAGTACGGATTATTATCCCTCCAACACTCATACTAACTACAAAGTCAAGCTGGCAATGCCCATATGGCTGGATGAGGATTACAAAGTGGCTCTGGTTCAGTCATCATTTCAACGCAGCAGGTTTATCATCACCGGTCAGGATGCCATAATACAAATAACAGTATAGGGCAATGAAAAAAAAAACAAAACCATAAAACTAACTGAAAAATTTTACGAAAAGCCCGATGACCTCATCGAAGAAATTAATTCTCACATCATTGGTGTTTCTGAATTACCAGATATTGAAAGTAAGTGCAAAGAAGTGGATGATCAAAGGAAATTTGTCACCGATGAATATAAAAGTTTATTAAGAATCAAGAAAAAGAATGACAGAGCTAAGCACAAAACATTTCTGGCACTCAAAATTGAAGCGGATAATAGAACCCAATATCAAGAATTTCTGGCAGCACAATTAAAAAAAGGATGATTTGGTAAAAAATAAACACCACAATCTCATTAAGAAATTGGACAAAATTCTAGCTGATGCAAAGCAACTGAATCAAGAAGCTCAAAACCAGACAAGAAATCCGTGGATGATCATGTTAGAGATGAAGATACCGCCAAGCAAGCTATTCCCATTGCTCATCAAAACCTTAATTCAGCTCTTGAAACACTGCAGGAGCTGCAGGATGCATAAACTCAAAACAAAATTTTTAACGATGCCCAGTTGCAGAAATGCATTGCTTTAGAAATGAATTATCCCTATTTCAATTATGAAAAAGCCTCGAGAAAAGTCACTATTCACTATTCCTACTAAGGTCAAAATAGAAGTTTCAAAAACATTGCAACGCATCCTGGGTTTTGTTTCGCAAGACACTTCATTAAGTAAATCGGACAAAAAAGAAACATACACTCTGCGTGGTGAACGCATGATTAATCTACACGATGATATCAATTCCATTTTCATTCACTGCAGCATCGTTACTCCTCAATTGGTAGGCCACAATCTAGTTCCTTTGTTGAGCATCATTCCATTGAGCGATACGGATGGATTAAATAATGTTAAAGATTTTACTCAACCCCATTACGTTCCTGTCGGACAGCGCTATATCGATAGCATCGAAATTGATATAAGAGATTCGTACGGCCAAAAAATAAAATGTTCTGCTGGGGAGCCTGTTATGCTCAAAGTTCACTTTAGACGATCCTGATTTTTTTTAATGTATTGCAATAAAATATGTAACTAGTGATAAACTTTCTTAGTGAGTGTTTTTTTATATTTGAAAAGCAATTAAAATATATACTGGGAAATTTTGTTTAACTAAAATAGCCTTGGTCCAAACAACATTAGCACATTTAAATTCAAGGTAAAATATACCTGATCAAAAACATAAATGTCATCGTAATAAAATAGCCTTGGTCATTTATATTCAAGGCAAACAACATTTTAATGAGAAGGACGAATGGACATAGTCTCAGAAATGACTATGTTTTTGAGTTTATGCCTCAGAAATGATGCTACTTTTAAATTTATGTCTCAGAAATGACTTTTCCTATATTTCTAGGAGCAATTAAAGCCTCCTATTTGGTGTTGTGATAAGTTATCACCACAAATTCCAACAACACAACCTTTGACAGTAAGATTTTCAGAAATGGAAATTTGTATTCCAGTTGAGTAGAAATGCTCTAATTCTTCAATCAAAGGCTGCCAAATTTTTGTAAACCCAAATTTTTTAATGAAAATGGCTTTTACTAAAATTGATTAGTGAATGCTGCTTAAAACAGAGCAATGTTTGGCATCAAGATTCAAAATTGAAAAATATGCAGCTAAAAGTTTGTGTTTTTTTTCTTTGCTCTAAGCGGATTCACAATTTCAAATTCATCCATGTATAGTTGCAGCTGAATTCCAGTAGGATTACATTTGAATAAATCATGAATTTTAAATTCACTTCTATCTTGGTAATCAGTCAGGTAGTCGTGAGTTGTAATCTCTCTAAGTATGTTCTCCCAGACTGACACATTGGATGGCATTTTTGAAATCACTTGTTCATTTGAGATAAACTGCATAGTATCTCTTCCTCCCACGACAAGTACCACAGGTTCAACCAGTTCAAAAATTTTTAAACAGTACTTGAAATGGAGGTAAGGTGTACTTACACGTTGAATTTCCATATCCTGTGTGATATTTTAATTTTTAAAAAGCATTTATGATATTTTGTGGAGTTATGGTTTGAAGCAATTAGACAGTTAAGTTCAGTGTGCTGTGCAGTATCCTCATCTGATAATTCATCAGATAAATCATCATGTAAAGTAACAGGATTTTCATGATGTAAATTATTTGCTGCATCACTATCATGCACTTGCATTAATTCGGAATGATTACAGTAGATGCCTTTGGTAACTATGAAACAAGTGATAAGTTATTGTACAGCTATCCACTCCACAAACAATTTCGGAATCATGTTCACTGTAATGTGTCATCCCAATGTGACTCACAAGTTTGAAAAATGTCTTGCTATAATAGCTGCGGCACTCACACTGTTGAAATTCAGCCATTATACAATCCCCACTAAATTGCCATTTAGAAATGAGAGCTGAAAAATTTAATGAAATATCTTTAAAATGGAGAGATGGATTATTTGATTTGCCTTGAAATTATATAAAATTATGTCTACTTACAATGTATATATATATATTTCAATTTTCATTAATGTGTAGATTTATATTTGGGACGCTGGTCAGATGATTAGCTATTGCCATAAGCTTTCATAAACAACCTAAAATTAAAGTTACTGTTATAATTTCATTATATTCAAAAATATTTAAAAACTAGTAAATAGTCCATCATACAATGGGCGATGTAATGACTTGTACAAAATAGAAAAACAAAGGTAAAAACTTCAATGGTCTCAAAAAAATTTGCTTTTTGACCTATCTTGTAAGGTAATGGAAAATCTTAACTTTTTATCCTTAGATGCTATAGCAAAAAATCTAATTACAAATTTTAAAAACAGACAAATTAATTCAGTGTAACTACAGTGTTTACATGATGACAGACTTATGATTTTACAAATTTTTAGCTTATTAAGCTAAAAAATTTAACAACTCATTTTTAAAGTAGTTTTTTTAATTATTGATATAGTCAATTAAAAATGTTCAGGAAACACTGCAGTTACACTTAATTTCTCATACTTTTCGACTATGTCTATAGATTTTTTGATTTGTATATATATATACCTTCAGTGATTAAAAAAGTAAATTTTCAATTACTTTGAAAGCTTCACATTGACTTAAACTGGTAACTATACAGCGTTGCGTAGTCCTCCCTTGAAGGCTAAAAGGAGCGATGCGGAATGATGATGAGCATTGCGTAGTCCTCGCCTAGTTCATTATTATACATGTATATGGAATTTGGAATACAGACAGCCATTTGCCTAGTTCATTATTATATAAAGAATTTGGAACACAGACGAGCAGTCGTCGAGCTCATTACAGTAGAAATTCCTAAAAAATTGCAAGGTTCATTCATGGAAAAAAATCCTTGTTTAAAAAGGTTTTGTAAATGTGCAATAATGGAATGCACTTTCAAAATTTTATGTATCTATTGTATTTGGTCAGGTCTGCGATTTCTATAAAATCCCTTTATATAATGCAGATCCCATGAGTGGAATTTCAAAAATCCCTTTGTTAGCTAAACTCATAAATTGAAATAATTTTATATTTCCAGAGCCAGCAGTTTTATCTGCGCATCAATTTGAAATTTTTTATTTTAATTATTAAGTTTGTAAATTCAAATTAAAATACATTAATTAAAAATTAGATAAGTTCTAATGTCAGTTTTGTTGGGCAAACTGGTCAGTCAAGCATACAGAAAGGAAAATTTCAATTATATGATAGATATTTACACAATGTTTGCCAGCTCATGAAATAAATTTACTTGAACATTAAACAAACAAATGCTGAGATGTATATCAGCTAACCATTTTAAGCTAAAGTAAATGTAATTCAAAATCTTACATATTATAAGGGTACTCAGCTATTAGCTCGCAGTGGTCGCAGATCAACTGGTTTGCGATGGTTTTAACAATTACGTAAAACTGCGAGGTCATGTAAGCTAATCAGCTATCCTGATTGGTTGGATAATTTGCAATAGCTGGCAAACATCTGCATAGGAAAAACAGTGCGCAAAAGGGAAATAACGATGCTGTTGAACTTCAAATATGCAGTTATTAATGAAAGGTCATTGCAAAATTAGCAATGACACGCTTGACCCAATCAATTGTTAGGAGTTGCAGTTTCAGAATTCTGTACTGCGCAGGCGTGCAGAATTTAACTGAACAAATCTGCAACTCGTCTGAGTACCATTAATATATCTCTAGATTCTTCATATCTTTCTTGAAATGCATTATATGGCTGAGTTGTAACATGAATGCTTCCAAATAATGTTGCAGCTATTTTTATAATTTTCCTCGCAAGGCTTTGTCACATTGTCAGGGTTTTCCCCAGCAAGGCATTGTCACATTGTCAGGGTTTCCCCCTTAAACCTATTGTCATACTGTTAAGCTTTATGGAACAAAGAAAGTGTCCTTATGGTGAGCATGGAGTCTAATATTGAATCTTCAAATATTTCAGTGTTGATCAATGCTGGCCAGAAAAAAAAGAATTGCAATTAAGTGGAAACACATTATTATGCCTGAAGGAGGCCATTATTAATACTGTGGAATTAAAAAAATTGTAAATATCAATGCAGACTTGTTTAAAATGTATTTTTTTGAAATATGCTTTTGTCCGACAATGCATTGTTGCTAAATGTGCATTTTTGTAAAATTTGCGTTTTTGCATAATATGCATTTTTTCCAAATAAACATTTTTTGGAAATGTGTATTTTTTCAAAGTATACACTCTTGGAAATCTGCATTTTTGATAAATCGGCATTTTTTGTCAAAATCGCGCTGTTTCCAAATTTGTATTATATGTACCGGTAATTTATTGTTTTCCAATTTTTATTATATGTACCGGTAATTTATTGTTTTCCAATTTGTATTATATGTACCAGTAATTTATATAACTCATATTTTTACTGTGTCCGTTTGTGGCCATAGTGCATTCTTTTTATCAGTTTACTCAATGAATTTCCTTAGCTAACTTCCTAAGTAGGCTTAAAGACCAGTTTTTCTTTATTTTGAAGTTTCCCCAGAGTTCCACTACAAATATGTAGCACCATTTTCCGTCCTTCAAGGAAGCAGAGTACCTTACAGCCAGTGGCAGCAAAGTCGACAGTTTGGATGACTCTACTCCTGACAGACGTTAGTGATTAACAATGATACAATGCCAAAGTTATTCATTGACAACAAGTGCCATTAAACTCATTGACAACCCGGAGTTCTACTACAAATGTGTGTAGCACTGTCTTACGCCTTTCATGAAAGCAGAGTACTTTGCCGCCAAAGAGACAGCAAAGACAATAGTTTTAATGGCTCGAATCCTGACAGACATGTCAGTGATTTACAATGATACAATGCCAAAGTTATTCTTTGGCAACAAATGCCTTAAAACTCATTGGCAACCCGGAGTTCCACTACAAATGTGTGTAGCACTGTCTTCCATCTCTCATAGAAGCAAGTACGTTGCAGCTAGTAAGACAGCAGTCAATAGTTTTCATGGCTTGAACCCTGACAGACATGTCAGTGATTAACAACGATGCAATGCTGAAGTTATTCCTCGACAACAAATACCTTAAAACTCATTGGCAACCCTGAGTTCAACTAAAATGTGTGTAGCACTGTCTTCCGTCTTTCATATAAGCAGAGTACTTTGCAGCCAGTGTCAGCAAAGTT
>JAQIXP010001774.1:0-17078 GCA_034700285.1 Proteroiulus fuscus | reverse complement strand
TGGCACAGCCATTCATATCTAGTAAGTGTGTACTGTTTGAAAATAACTTGTTTCAAAGTGAGACTGTCCCTTTAAGGAAGCTCAGTTCACATTTTTTTAGTGGGTCAACTTAAAGACGTAACTGCAAAATGTTACTATGTTATTGTGATTTGCTGGTTGCTTTGTAATGGCAAAAAAATATGTCATTCACTATGCATTCCACATGCCATTTGAATTTTACTATAATAAATTCCAGCATCACTTTGCATTTACTTTTGATGCGATTTAATTTGGACAAATTTCCAAGAATTCTCAGGCAGTTACATATTTTTGAGTAAATCCATGCATGGAGCATCTGAAAACGTTTAGTTGTTGGGCAAATCCACGTAAAATGACCCGTTCAGAGAAAACATATATCTGATTTATATTTTAAATTTGGAAACAATTTTCACCTTAATAAAACGAACTTGTGTTTTTCTTTAATGTGTAATCACTATTAAAGAATTTAAACCATGAAAAGCGTCATTAATTTTAAAAAAGGATGTTTTTGTCACCGTTGTCTATGGGGCTACCGCCCCAGATTCCGACTTGGTAAAATGCATACCCATAAATTAAAATTTATGTGGTTTGGAATATTTCATTACATGTAAACCCTAAGGTATCTGGTGAATAAAACTCAGATTTCTAATCACCCTTTAACCCCCCGTTAATCATCGTTTTTGTAGACTGTCACAACCGAAACATTTTTTATAATTTTTTTTTACGAAAACAAATTGCGCTGCAAACAAAATTATTTTGTGGAAATACTGTCAAACATTTGTACAATATCTAGGAAAATTTGTTCTTTTGAATTCTAACAAATAGCAGTTAATTTCTGAAATTTGGTGAAATATTGGCCAAACTTCTCAAACCGTTTATTTATTACAGCTATGGGAAGCGTGCCATGACTGGAATTAATGTGACACCCTGTACCGGCTTCCAGCAACCAGAGCCTGGATGCTGGACATCGAACTAATTTGAAAAGGCGGTTGTATTCAACTTTATAGCCCTGAAACAGTAGGCTTTACCTAAGGAAGGTGGGAGGGGGATCAGACTATGACTAGTTCTGGGGGATGGCAGTCCCCAAGAAGGGGTACTCCAATATAATTTTGGATCCAAAATTAGCTTCCATTCCTGCCCTGAAAATGCCTATTTGGTAAGGATATTCGCAGGAAGCATATTCCTCCCTTGCTTCATACAATTTAATCCTTACCATCAAATATGTCATTTTAAAATATGTGTAGTAAAAATTAATTACCTGAACCACTTCGTGTCGAGTCATACATTTTCCCATAATTATTTGCAAAATCAAAAAAATTATTTAGAATGTTGAATTCCAGAATTGCATCATGTGCACAGCACGTGAGTAGGTTAAAGCAATCCATATACTAGGAGCAACACAAGACTTAATTCTTATCCTCAGTGGCAGATCCACGGGGGGGGGGCCATGGTCCTCCAAAAGGGTCAGAAAATGCGCCTCCCCCCTTCTCCCTCCAAAGGGACAAAATTGGCGCCTATAATCCGTTTTTTAGTTAATTTTTGAGTGATTTTTAGCAAAAAAAGTCGCCTGTGGCGCCATTTTGAGTCAATATTTGCAATTTTGTCAAAAAAATTTAAAATTTTCACTTGCGACCCATATTTTGAACAAAATTTTGGGTCTAACCTCCCCTCTCCCCAACCAAAACGGATTTCTACATTAGGCCCTGGTGCTAATTTTCACGTTTTGTTTCCTTTTTGGGATTGGCGCCCACCCTTAATAAAATGTTCCCCCCATCCTCCCCCAAAAGGAATTCCTGGATCCGCCACTGCCTCATTGATGGCAATTGCAAACGACTCCAAAAACTAGTTATTTGACCCGAGTGTAATATGAGAATTCCAATTTATTATTATTTGATTATAAAGCTTACCAAAGAGACGAGGATAAAAACCATGATTTCACATAAAATATTGGCCAGTGTTTTGATCTTGAAGAAAATGAAAAAATTATTTTAAAATCATGTTTTCTACATATTAATTCTGTATCATTTGTGATGATTTGTCAGCAGGGAATATATGTTGGAAAGCTATGAAAAATCAAGTTACAAAAAATATTGAAAAATTAAGAAGTTTCTTATGCAAAATACATAAATTTGCTCTTAATTTTTTTTTAAAGCAAAAGCTGTGTGTTAAACTAAAATATTTCATAAAGTTTTTCCCAGAATTTACATAAATGAAGTTGAAATTGCCAAGCGAATTGATAAAAATGTAACTTCAACATTTACATGTAATATTTTATATAAAAATTTAAACAACAAAAAAGCCAACAACAAAAACTCGTTAAACAAATTACAAATTTAATAGAAACTTGAATATTTGGTGAACAGATTTCATGAATTAACATAAAATTAAAATAATAAATGATCAAATAAAATGAATAATCAACAAATCACTAATTTTTAAAGGGGGGCAAAGTTTTAGAAAATCTGATTATTATTTTTTTTTTGGGGGGGGGGGGGGGAAGAAATACTAGGGAGCGACGTGAGTAAAAAATTTTATTTGAAATCAAACCACTACCTAAAAAAAAAAAAAAACCAACCTAACTGCAAACGTCATTTATGGACGGCGCCTACCAATGTTTTTGCAATCTTCCAGCAGGTGTCGCTTCGCTAGCTGCTCGTGGTCAAACTCCCAATAGCAAAAAAGTTTTTGGTTTGGTGTCTTTATTTGATTGCCTGAAAGTTGTGATTCACTAATCTTGTGCGTTTTAAAAACCTCGTTGTCTTGTACTATATAAAAGAAAATATTGGCTGGACAAGAAAAGTAATAACCAGCAGCAAAAGCTATAGCAGATTAACAGGTAAGCGGTATAGCCGTTGCTGAACCTTTAAAAGTATCACCATGGATTCTCACCAATGCATTGTCCTTACTGTAAATCAAAGGAGATTTCGAAAAAAAATGTGTATTTGTGCCAGATTTGCCGTTGTAGGTTACTGATACGATGCTAGTCTGTCTCACCCAATTTTTACCATAGGAATACATTAAGCAGCCAGCATAAAAAGCATATTCATGTATTTTATTCTATCTATTGGTATATTATACATACAAGACGAGAGGACTATGACAGTTGCATACAGGAAAAATTCATAAACCTGAACAGGTTTTAAACTGAATTGATGTATATTTTTTAGGAAATAATAGGCTTACATTAAGAATTTTGAAGGAAAAACGAAATTTTAGCTAAACGCCAAGCGGCGCAGGGGAGGGGGAAGATTCAGGGAAAATTCACCACAAACTAATTAAAACCAACAGATAATATGTTCCGTCAGATAATATGACCCGAAAATAAGTTAAATTAACGTGGTATTCAGGTGCTTACGGTAGTACAGTCGGCGTCTACGGTTTATAAATATTTGCCAAATTTTTTTTGCCATATTCCATATTTAGTAGGCCCTAGTAAGACTATATACGGATATAGATAACCCGTAAATTAAGGCTCAATATAGTTTAAGCGAACAATACCTCAAAATACAAAGGGCAGTCGCCAAACCATGTGTCAAAATCATTGAGCTCAGTGCACTTGCATAATCCAACAAATCAAATATAATTGGCAATAACCTTGAGTTTCACTTTATAGAAAAATGTCGTCAGCAGAATGTGTTTTACGTGCAATGTATTAACTAGGTTTATTGTTGATTAGCATATCTAATTTATTTAGTATCTGTTGGTACAATGTTATATTGTTTTCTGGACCTTTACTTAATATAGTATGTAACGGCTTGAAATTTTAGACTACCTCGAGGCCGTTACTTCCAAAAATAGTCACAAATATCCACTGAGATTGGATTTTAATTCATTTTCCTAGCTAGAATACAGGACAGGAAATAGTTCTCACACATGGCTTCACCCGATGGTACCGAAGCCATAATTGGTTTCGATATTGGGCCTTCTTTGTTCGATGATTGCAGTTTGCGGCATACACCGTGTCCACAGGCTGCTTCGACTGATTTCCGTCCATCCGTCAATTTTCGTCAAAATCTTCCTCGGATGCAAAAGTTTGTTTACCTTTTAAATTTGTGCCGAGCTCTCATTAGTTTAAATTATTTTCAATTTGGAATATATGATCTCAATTAATCCATAGGTTGGGTCAGTCGATGTCATTTTTGCAATTGCCTAGCGATGATATGGACCAATCATCCATGGGCATTCTACCGTGCAATTTAGACGCTTCGTTGCTGAATCTGGCCAGTGTGCCATTATCGGTGTCGCTAAATAAATCACGGAAACATTCCACCCTGCCATCAATACCGGAAAGTCCGCTCCCGCAGATTTCTTCTTCAGAATCTGTTGATCATAACAGCGATAATGGTACCTGTTTTCTCCCCAAAAAAACTATGAATAAAACAGTTACCTGGGATGAGTTATAATTACATTGATTTTGAATTTATTTTTTAGTTTTTTATGATGGGAATGAAGGGAATGAGGTTGAAGAAGATAAGATGGGGAACTTAACCAGGGATTCTTATCCCCCAGCAAAACGTTTAAGTAATGCTAAAGATAAATTTTCCATTTCTGATTTATCTAAGGTAAGTAAGTATATTTGAAATCGGTTTTTTTTAGTTTAAAATTAAATTCATTTTTCAAGCTGCAAGTACAATATACAGTGTATAGCTTAGAACTGATACACTGAATATCAATCAATTTTCCAGAAAATGTTTTAGGTTATAGATGTTATAAACCAAGTAAAAAGTTGCTGCAAAATGATATATATATTGCTATGTACAGGCAATGTTTCAACTTCCTATAAAACATATAATTGAAAAGCCCAATATTTGGCCTGTTTTGCCTTGACTATTTTGCCTCTTCTTTAATAACATCTCTAACTTGAAAACCTAAGTACACACGTAGCCAATTTTATGTACTCAAGAGCTCAATTTAATTTTCAGATTGAATTTCGTGATGACCAGATTTCTGCCCGGTCATCTACTGGGCAAGCTGATGAAGATCATCTCGTGGCAAAAACTTTCTCTCAACTTTTCAATAAATATTCTTTGGATATATCCGACTTTATGGCTAACGAATTCAAATCTGCCTGTGATGATGACGATGGATTGGATGATGGTATACAATCTGCTGAAACATGTCCACCAGAGCAAGGCGTGCATTCTGAAATTTGTGAAAATTTCACCATTGAATCTGATGCCAGTGATATAGATGGCAAATATTTCCACGTACTTGGAGACCTGTTGGACAACGGTTTGGCAGCTGATGACGATGAATTTATGCCAGCGAGTAAGTCATTTTGTTGTTAATTTTTCATCATTATATGACTTTGGATCACAAGGATTAGTCCACAATTTTATATATTTGGGCAATTTTCCATAATAACTTAGGTTGTTTAGAAGAGTTTGTGATGATAGACTAGAGTAATTAAGCCAGGTGTGGTGAATTCGTTACTTTCGACCTTTAAAAGTTTCAGTCTTATTCTTGTGAAATAACTGCATGGTGGTTGAAGGTGAAATGTACTTTTAATAGCCTAATGTAAAACTATCGCATTACATCTTCATAATGCAGTGGTCCTACAAAAATATAGCTATAAGCGTTCTAGGGTAATGTGGCATAAAAAGCAAGGGATATGAAATGGGGCAAGATTTTCAAGAATTAATTCATCCTTTGCATGTTCTCTCAAATCCTCTAAAATAAATTCGTGTTAAAATGGATACTTATTATTGGTACTTTTTCTTAAGTTCTATAAGACAATGGAATAATCTTCCTAAAAATAGTCCAAAATTAGGAATTCAATTTAACGATGATGTTTAAATCACCACTTTATGACGTTGGATTATATCCTCCTGAATGTGGGATAACCCCCCTACTAAATGGCATCATTATATGCTGATTGTAGGGTACATTCTTTTAAGTCTACAATGACTTATGCTGCATGTATGTTGATTGTGGGAATTATTCCCTTACCATATAATGCCATATTTATGTTCAGGTTGACTGGGCATAATGCATAAATTTAATTGAATTGAGATGAAACATAGTTTCAGTGATTCCTGGGCATTCTTTTAATTTAATGTAATTAATTTTTTTGTGGCAAACAGATGTACTACATAGGTATGGATTTAAAATTAGTTAGATACATAATCTGTTTTTAAATATTGGTACCGTACTCAAGTTGCAAATAATATTAAAAGAATCTACATTTTTGTTTTAGAGAATTGCATAAGTACCTTCAAAATGGCGGAAGAAGAATTTCAACAAGAAAACCATTTTTTGATCCCAGAGAAGGTGCACTTTAGTTCTTTGGGCATTTAACTGCATTTAGCTTGGCTTGCAAAGTTAACATTGGTCTTATTAACTTTGCTTGTATTTTATACTAGACTTTTTCTGGCGGTACCGGTACGAGGAAAACTGAAAGCACAAATTCTGGATTGAGCACCAGTTGGGTGGCAAATGCCAATCTTCAACATGTCCCTCGGCCTTCTTGGCTTGAATTAGACACTAGCATCCAGTCTCACATTTCATTTGGCCAATTCATTGGATTAAAAACGGAGGCTCTGGGAAAGCTTGATGCATCGGTGTTATCAAATGTAGAGAGAGTGAGTAAATTGCTCCATTTATACATGATTGAAATTAAAATAAATTAATTATAAGAACGGAAGAAATATTTAAGTTTAGATGGTCTTTCTGGGTTTTGTACAATTTTAGTAAAAGTTGAGCATTGCATTCTGATGAATTTTAATTGTTAATACGATTAAGATTACATAAAAAGAATAACATTGGTACCATATATTTTGGAAAGTTCAGTGCTTTTCATAAATTTTAGATAAAGTTATTTGTATTGTAGTATGAAGTTTTTACATATTTTGTATTTACGTTGGTTTTTTAAAGTGATTAATGTTGTGGAATTGGTTATTTATTCTAGGTCCACTTAATGAGTAGCATGTAACATTTTGCTAACATAAATATTTTATATTTCTAGCCTCATTTTGGCATCAGTTTGCCAACTGCTCCTAGCAATAATAGTGGCTTGACTTTTTCGGCACCGGTCGACAAGAATTATTTGAACATTCCCATTAATAAGGCTGTTGATGAACCTTATTTAAATTCATCTGTATCAATAGAAGGCTTTCCAAAGGATGACTACAAATTGGGGATCCCCAATGATAGCACAATTAACAATCTCCTTGCAGAAGTGTCGTTGAGCAGAGATTATAAGGAATTTACCAAGCCCATTGTGCAAGCCTCGGTCGAAGGAAAATTTGCAAAGGTTCCCAAGCAACCAATGGTGGGATGTATAGGACAGCCTCGCAGTAGTTCGGATACCCTTACAAATCGCATTAGCGAGGGTTCTGGAGCGTCTTCGACGTTAACTGACAACCGATCATCGGAAAGCATGAATACCGGGGTTCTTCAAGTTAAGAAACAGGATTCTCCAGCTATGAAAGACAAATTTGTTCAGGTGTCATTTAGTGAGGATCTGCCTTCGGTTCCAGTAACTTACATCAAAAAAGGAACAGGAGACGTATGCCCAGGGAAATTTCAAGATTGTCCTGAATCCTCAGGAAAATCTGGGAATTTTACTGAAATAACACTCAGACCACTTCGAGCGGATGTACAAGGTAAGGCTACTGATCTCATTAATTACATAAAGTGATTTAAACAACTTTAATTGTTAGTCATTGATTTGTTTTAGCAAGAATATATTATAATTTAGATACAGTAGCGTAGCTAGAAACCCTGCTGCTGAGTTGTACCTGAACACTCCATATATTTTTTTTTTAATTTAGCATTTATTAAGCACTTAATTTTTGTAGTACTTGAAATTTTGTATGACCTCTGTGTGTTTGCTCAGTAGCAGGCTTCCAGACTGCAAGCAATTCTGTTCACGTGATATTGTAGAACGATCCATTAGTAATTGGAGAAAGTTTCATTATGGAAAGGAATCATTCAATGCTGGTCAGCTTTCATTAGGCGAAAATAACAATTACATTTCTCATAGAAACACTTTTTATATGATTTAAAATCACTTTGGGCAAAGTGTTACTTATCCTTTAGTTTTATTTCAGCTTTTTGATTGCATTGAATATCATATCATACGAGGCCTATTAAACATTTTGAAATTACGGTGCCGTAGTATTTATGTTAAGATTTTGGCCTTTAGTTGACTTGTTGTGAGTATATTGTAACTTAGGTAAAGTTGACAAAAAATTTCTTGAAATATAAATTAAATATTTTTTGTTTTTGTTGGATTTGCCCATGTAAGATAAGACAGGCCACATTTAATGATTCCTAAATAAGCGGGTGTTTTTCCTGACGTATATTATTATTAAGTTTGAAATAATGTCTGAAAATTATATGGCACCCAATAGATTTGGTATATGCATGTATTCAATTAAATTCATTACATGTATTTGCTACGACTGTATATTGCAATTGTGATTATTAATTTGTGATCCTGGTTGTAATGGGGTTGAACTTGGTCTGTATTACAGATTTTCGACAGTGCGTTATTGTACCCAGCGAGATTAACATTAAAGAATGGTGCTGTGTCGGAACTTCCATCGACGCCATCCTCAGACTGAGTAATCCATCCCTTCGATGGCTAGAATGTAGCTTGCGCTTGCAGAAGCTTACCTGCAATGGGAAAGCCTGGAATGTGGATGCGGTACCTCCTTTCCTCAGAAATAATTCGCGTTGGATGTTAGAACCGAATGCCCCACATTTTCTTAAAATGGTCATTATTCCACCTGCGGAAGGGCGTTGGGAGGCCTTACTGCAGTTGTACGTTCGAACTCCATCATTGGTAACGAATGATGGCACCCAAAGTAATGAATGGCATCCGTACCCACTTATACCTCTTAAAGTGAATGCAGAAATTGCGAGCGTGGCTACAGATCCAGAAAACATGATGGATTTTGGGCTTCTACCTGAAGAGTGTCTTTCAATCTCGCAAATTCTAGTGACAAATACTGGAAAGTCAAAACTTCCCCTTCGTCTAGTTATTGAAGGGGTGAGCCAACTTAAGGGTCGTTTTTAATAGTATCTTAGTTAGGCTAAAAAGGGAAAAAAATTACTGACAGGTTTCTTTTTCTATTACTTAAGAGCTTCACTTCTGGCCAAGGTTTCTATTTTCCCCAAGAAAATGCGGCTTCCGTGTCGGCGATGCAGGGTGCGTCTGCTTGCATTCTCAACTGCATCATAGAAAAGGAACTTGCCTCCATTAAAGTTCCCATTGCATTTAAGGCACAACTATTATCGCATCAAGGTTGGGTCAAAATCTTATGACGTTGTATTGCTATTTAGGGCTTAGAGATGCCACTCGCGAAGAAAATTGCTATAAATATGAATGTTTTTTTGGTGTGCAGGTGATAACATCCAGACTGTTTCTGCTACATTGAGGATAGAGTTGGATGTCCCTGGTCCATCTCCACTTTTAAAGAAAGTTGCACTGAGGGCATTTGTCGGCCCTGTCAAGCTGTGCACAAATGAAGAAATGATAGAATTAACATATCCGACATCATCTACCAAAAGTTTTCCACTTCGGAATGTGGGTACGATACCTTTGAAGTTGAGTCTTGTAACGGATGCCCCACAGGAGCTAAGTGTAGTGCCTGGAGATGTGGAATTAATGCCTAGTCAAGGGGTTCAAGTCCAGCTGATGTATCATCCCACAGATATATCCGGCTCACTCGAAAGGTTGGTACTTCCTCATACATTACCTCGAGTTTGATATAAAATTGTTTTACTATATTGTTGTTGAATATGTGTCATGTATAGTTGGGTGAAAATAATATGCTAGGGACTGATGTGCTTAATGTGATGATGCATTAATGTTAGATCTGAGGGCAAAAATTAACATTCCTTCAGGCATCTGGGGGATTCTGGGCTCAATCACAAGGCTGGATGCCATAACACGTGTTCTTGGTTATACTTTCGAGTTAGTCCCTATAAGCAAAACTTGCCTGTCAACCACAACCTTAATTATTCAACGATCCTCTTTAATGATGTACTGTGTTAGGTATCATCCATTGACAAATCATATTTTGCATCATTAAAATCACCTTTGCAAGCTTCAAATGCAAAGTACTTTGAAAAAGCACATAGTGTTTAGACTATTTACACCCTGACATAATTTAGTAGTGCTTTAAAAATTTAAGAAGTATTTGTATTGCAGTTTCCTTAAAATCCAAGTGCTTCCTGGAGGATCCTTCTACAAGATCATGGTTGTCGGAAATACACAAAGCCATCCTCCAATTACGCAGGCATCGAGGCCAGGCAATCATTTATCTCTGCATAGTGATTGCCGATACCTCTATTGGGGAACCGTGGATTTGGGATGCTCCGTCCGACAACAGTTTACACTTCGTAATGTGTCACCGACAGAACAATTGTGTCTTACCCTGAAAATAAAGATGGATGATCGGAGTGGGGACGCCATTTGCCCTTTCCAGTTAGTGGAAGAGACGCCGTTGCCATCTCCTATGGCCAACGTTTCATCTATGCCTCCTCCAAGCTACAGATTAGTTCCTCACAAGAATGTCACTCTCCAACCTGGAGAGGAACAAAGTGTCAAGGTGTATTTTTCCCCGAGAAATTCTGCGCATTTCTCTGGTAAATTGGTAATACGACCAAGACGGATGGCTCACTCCCTCGGGGCTAATAGTATGACTAATTTCTGGGTGAAATTCACCATTCCGCTTCGCGGTTATGGCGGCATTGCCATCGTGACTTTCAGTGATCTACAGCCATCGAATATACCCGCACCAGCTCACTTTTGTGCACCATCCTCAAGCGGTCTGCATATCATTTCCTCATCGGCGCATAATACAATTCAGAAAATAAACTGTGATTCCAATGGAGGCGTCTTGCATTTTGCTGCTAAAAATGTGGGCCAACGGGCAGCTTTTGTCAAGATATTGATTTCGAATGGTAATTATTTTTCACATATATTTTGACTTTTAAATTTTTTAGCTTGCATTATTTTTACAGTGAATATGAGAGAAATAGCTTGTTAGTTAGAGATTATTAAGGCTAAAAGGTATGTAAATTTGTGAAGCATTCCAGTTAAGACTATTTATGATAAACTAGTAATATGAATGAGAAAAATGCATTTACTAACATGATGCTTGTACATGTACCAGATAAGATTCATCCATTATTACATGTCAATAAATGCATCTTTCTCACTCGTTTCATATATATAGCCCACTTTGAACAAGTTCATCAAATAACAGTATATATATATTTATTACCCTTGGGATATTGACGGAGGGACTAGGGTAATTTCTTTTAGTTCAATTTTACCTTTAAATTTATTGTAAACGTCAAGAGTATTTATGTGATCTTACAGCTTAGGATGTAGCAATTGCAGGTTGTGTAAGAATTCCAGCCAACATTTTAAATTCATTGAAAGTTACCGCTAGGATTTTACGTGTATATGCATTATTTTCTTGTATATATAAACCGAATATACAAAAGTATTTAGTAGACGAAATTTCAAAGTTTAACGAATTATGCAAGTTTAAAAAATTATGAAATGTGCATTAAAAAAATTTTATTTTCTTATCGGAAATTAACTTTTAATTACATGAAGGCCTAAAGTAAGTTTTTTGTTATATTTTTAACAGATAAGAACAGCATCGTGCCTCTACCCAATCTGCTTACGGTTACTGTTCAACCAACAGAATTTGTTTTGTCGGAGGGTAGCAGTCGGCAATTTAAAGTGAACATCCAGCCACATTCCAGTTTTCCAACTTTCTACCTCATTTTATTCCTCGGTGAAGAGATCCTACGCCAGCGTTTTTGTCTGCTGCCTGTTGTAGCCGGCGAAGATCCTGTAGACAAATTTTATCGTGCGCAACTAAAATTAAACGACGCATTCCAGAATGAGACTCCTTTGCACATTTCGAATTCGGACCCACTGTGGCCTTCTTGTCATGCAGATAGAACGCAACTATTAGCCTCATTAAGAACTACTTGGGTGCTCATCCAACCCACCGTACGTGCAAACACTTCCCGATCGTCAACTTCTTCAGTGTCACCCTCAGTTGCAGATTTGGATGAAGACCCACCCAATGGTGTGTTTGTTCCACTTGACGCTGAGGAGACATTCTCTGATGTCACCTTAAGCCATAGGTAAGCAGTCATTTTCTTTTTCTTACTTTGTGACCATTCTAATTTAATTATCACGTTGTTATCAACAGTGTTTATTTATAACTTTTGAACATTATTCTCCTAGACGTTTATCTTAATGTTGCAAAAATCCATTTTTGACTAACACTTAAAGGGACAGTCTCACTTTGAAACAAGTTGATTTTAATAAAAAAGAGCGTGAAAAATTATACATAAAATGGAAATTGCGATTGCTTTTGACAATATCTATCAATAAATAAAATGATCTGAATACCTGGATTTGATTGGCCTTAATAGACGCCATGTTTATTACAGCATTGTGGCGTCTTATATTGGAATGAAGGCGCGAGCTCTCGTGAGGCCATAGACATACATGTGCTAGGGGGTGCCACATTGCTTTAAAGCATGCCGAAAGCGGCTGAAGGCTAAGGAAAATGGCGCCTACCGTGCATTTTGGAAACGGCGTGATTTCTTCAAAACGAAAACTTTGCTGCAATTATTATTGGCACAGAAATTAATATCTAGTAAGTGTGTACTGTTTGAAAATAACTTGTTACAAAGTGAGACTGTCCCTTTAATGTGTTAGAAAACATTGTCATATTTCTTCTGTTTTATGAAATCCAATGACTTTAATAGAGTATTCTCCCACTTCCCAAGTAATTAAAGGTTGAGGGGAAGGGGAGTAATAGCAACTAGATCCTCCGACCGTTGGCACATGCCTTGAGCTTTGATGACCACATACTAGCTATATAAAGTACTGTAGTTTGAGTGTTTTTAAGCCTAAACCATGCCAAAAATAAGCATAAAAAATTTTCCGTTTTTATAGTATTAAAAATCTTGTCATGATGTGATTACATTTGTTTTATTAGGGATGCACCGTCTTCTCCTCCCAGCAAAGAGGAAACGTTTTTTAGATTTGGTAATGAAGGGATTATACAGGTGGAGTCCAATACTCTCACATTTCCACCCACACAGTGTGGCCAATCGTCTATCTCGAAAGTTGTGTTAAAAAATATTGATGGCAGTGGAAGCATATTGGTACATACAAACTTATTTATTTTCGACATCATTTCATTTTCGGTTATTTAAAAAATTGAATTTTGTATTGTAGGTAAATGTCTTACGACCATCAACTCCATTCCACGTCAACTATAACCAAGTGAAAATTAAGTAAGTTTTACTACCAAACTACATTGGTGAACGAAAGATTCTAGGAGGAAAATATTTTCTCGAATTTCCACCAACAATAATTCTTAATGTAATTTTTCATTTTAAAGGCCTAAGCATTATCTGTCTTTCCCGGTTATGTTTCGGCCATCTTCGTCGGGCTCTTTTTCATCAACGCTATATCTAAACTATAAAACTGGGCAGAATACTGCCTGTCTGTCAGTGGACCTTCAAGGAAATGCATACTGACATTATCGTGTGTAGTTTTCATTCAGGTACATAGTTTTAATGCTTTTATTATCTAGAAAAACAATCCATTTTGTGGGCATTGGAAAAGATACAAAGTCATATATCACATTTTTCATTCAAGTAAATATAATTGAATGAAAAATGTGAAATGTGTCTTTCTTTTAATAATTTTAAACAGCTATAAGGGTTACCTTAGTTTTTTATGATTCTGCATAATAGGAAACATTCTTAGCATTCTCTACTGTTTATGTAAACTATGGTAATACCAGTGACTTCTATTAGCAGTTTCAAACAGTGGTTTCCATACGTTACAAAAAATGACATCTGTGATATATTAGTGAAAAAGTTTAGAATGACTTAGGAAAATTTATTATATATTTCTGCTTTTACTTCGTTACATTTTATTCATAGGCATCAATAGGTTGAGCACTGTTCTGTCTAGAAACATGCTTTATTTACTGCAAGCTTTATGTATAAAGACTTGTGAGTGTCCATAAGTCCAGATGGACAATGAATCTCCTCAATTACGAACTAGAACTGTTCACAACTTATAAATCATTGTCTAGGGCAAATAACTAAATAGCTTTTTTAAACAGATTTTGGCAAGACCCTACTGGGTGATGCCCTGAAATTTAAATTCACTTTTCGAAAATGCCTTATTTATGTAGTCCAGAAAAATAAGAAAATCATTGCATTTTTTGGGCAACATATTGTTTCACTAATGGTATCACCACATTGGTACTATACTAAATTGCCATTGTAATTATTTCATTTGTCTTTTATTATCATTTTAATAAGCTTTTTTTTTTACTATGCGAATAAATACGCCTTGTTCATTTGATGGAATGCTTGGTTAGTTGTGTAGTAAAAACAAGCTTTGATGCTTTAGGAATACTGAAACACAAATTATGAGCATGCATATCTTTATTGTCAAGTTTTGGCCAGTTTAATAGTTTATTTCATCAAGTAACTAATGGAAAGTGAAACCAAATGCTACATTTACACCAAGAAATGGAGAGTATTCATACGTGTTCATCACTGACGAAACTGTTTTAATTATAAATTATTAATAATCATGAATTTCTATGAAGTATACAACCAAAATTTGTTTTTAATACATGTATTATTAACATCTGCATCATAAATGAATTTGATATTCATTTTACTGGATTACAAGTTACAAGCGATGTCTGGCTTCAAATGCAGTAAACTCATTTTAATGTTTACAAGTTTTACATGATATTGATTAAACATATAGCTATAAAATCTTCTGAATAGCTAGGACACAAGAACACGAATCTTAAATTCATGTCAATTAATATAGATTTAAAAATGCACATTCATGAACTGCATTTGTATTTTCTGGGGGACATTCATGCCAAACATTTCACGCATAAACTCAGTCAAGGCCTCAGCTATTATCAACAAATAATTAAAATTTCAAGAGTTATCTGCTTGATGGTTTGGACATGGTGGTGAATTTTTTTACCCAGATAAATTTATTAATTTATTTCGAAGTTCATAACAATGCATCACATTTTATTAGTCTTTTACACTGTCTGGCCCATGGTTTGACCTTTCAAAAGGGAACACGGAAGACGACGACCACGTTCATTTAAAAACAAAAAGTATAAATTAAAGTGCAAAGTGTATATTCAAGGCTGAAAATGGTTTTTAATATAATTTCATTTGGCTGTACAATATACATTTTAAATTTTCGCGCATTAATCTTACATAGTTTTCCATTGGTTACATGTGAGTCATTGGACGATTCCATTTAGGGAGCTTGAGGTAGTTGATACGTTCCCTCGCCAAATTTATTGCTAACCATATATCACTTAGGTCCTACATGTTTACATTTTTACCTTGGCAATTCCTTTAAATTTGTACCGTTTACAACTTCAGCATATTTCTTCCCAAGGAATAAGCCTACGTAACTTTCATGATAATTTTAATTTTGAAATGTAATAGATATGTTACTTGGTAACATTGGTCAGTTTCATGTGAAAAATGGCCGCCAGTGTGATTGTTGGGGAATCTGTCGGTATTCGTGACTGATGAGTATTTTAAGGAATGTCTTCCCTTGATTGAGATTTATTTATATTCGTGGTAAGTACGATTTCCATTTATTTGTATCTGAGTGTTCTATAATTGTATGACTAGCTTAGTGAGAACTAGGGAACTAGTAGTAAAATGAATTGGTATGATGATGCATCATGTGTCCAAGATGCATCTGGCATTCCTGGAGAACTGTCAGCAGGATTATCGTACCTTTATTCTGTCAACTATTAGGTATTTTGACATTAATGTCGAGTTTTCAGCCAGTTTGTAATTAAATGGACATAGGTATCCGTATAGTGTATGGACGCCAAACCAATTTGAATAAAAATTGTTTTATAAGCAACTAAAGATCACTAAAGGCTTAGGCCCTATCTATCAAATAAAATAAGGTGCTATTCAGGAGTACCAGTGAAGTCAGTGTTTTGTTTTTAAAAATACATGTAGGCCTGCTAATTTTTATTCAAATTGGTTTAGAGTCTGTATACTAATAATACTAACCGTGTCTAAGGGGAAAAAAAGATAAACTCTACATAGATTCTTGTAGTGGTTATGTTGTAGTACAAGATTAGTCCAAGCTACATGTAAATCCTTGCTTCAATGGTTAGGTCCAAGAAATTACCATTAAAAAGGATTCCTTAACAATTTTCTTTCAAAACAGGGCTCGATGCGCACTGGTTTGCTGGAATATGCACGTGCACTGAGACCCTGTAGGGTTTCAAATATATTTGAAACAAAAATTTCTGTAATGGAATGCATTTTTAATGGTGGACTGACAGTTAAGCTCGTGAACAAAAATTTTTTTACTTTATGGTTCTGCCTCCAGACATGCTGTTTTAAAGTACTTCACGTGCGTATTTGTATATTTGATTGCGACGTCACAAGAAGCTCAAACATCTAAGGGGCAGGTCCATAAAGTACACTCACGTGCTTTAAACAAGAAAAGTTAAACCATTGTGGAATCTTGGACATGGAATTTTAGGTTCTAAAAATAGATTAACCAATGATGGTTAAACTATTTTTGAGACATAATCTAATCAGGCCTACTGTATGCTACTGGCATACCTTTGGATCTTGCTTGGATGATGGACACGATTGCCAATATTTATTACTATAGCCCCACAAATGTGGGATGCAACCCGCATTCCTTATTTCAGCGTTATGTCAACAATACTGTATGGTTGAATTGTGTAAGGATTATGAATAAGGGATCGCCAGCTTTAGGAGTATAGTGAGGTCGGTCATCAAGAAACTCAGAATTATTGCAGAAAAAATGCTTAAAAATTTAGCCCGGCAAAAAGAAATTCAGGTTCAGGTAGGTCGTGTGACTCTAATCAAGCAATTTTGTAGGCCCAATTAATGTATTAGCCACAGGCGCAGTTCCACGGGGGATGGGGGGCGGGGATGGCGATCGCCACCCCCAAAAGCCTCATTTAAGACCCATTTTCCCATCTTTTAGGCCACTTTTG
>JAQIXP010001773.1:0-17085 GCA_034700285.1 Proteroiulus fuscus | reverse complement strand
TTGAGATATTTGAATTTTAATTTAACATGGAGATTCCCATAGGAGCATGCATGCTCTAAAAAGTGTGGACAGCCCCCAATTTTTTTTTATTCCTGTTAATTCTGTAAATGTATCTTATGTCAGTTAGACTTCTATTGTGACAGAACTTAAAATATGTGAAATATTAAGAAAGGTGACGAGTATGTCTTTGAGGTCCAATGTGGAACAATTAAATTTGAATATTCAAAATTAAAAAGTAGAAATGGGCAGGCTATGTGAAAAATGTGATGATTTTGAGGAATTTGAGGGGAAAAAAGACAGAGAAACTGAGATGTAAAATAAGGGTATCCCATATAAAAATGATCGAAGTATATCTTATTTCTGCAAAAAGAGCATTTCAGAATTAAGGTGTTTAAATATCTGCAGAAAAATTCACAGTTTTTGTTTTGCAACAACTTAAATTGCTTTGAAAGTCGTGATGGAGCTTAGTTTTCTGTGAAACATTATTGTCAGTTTTTGTGCAGAAATTCTGAGAAACTTTTTTCTTACGGGATGGAAAATTAAACAGTTATTACTATCCTTGTATTTACTTTGATATTAATAATTCCTAGCTTATAAATTAGGAAAAAGTTTGTTATAAGTTTATTAGAAGCTTTTGGAAATACGGGATTATTTGAAACTGACCAATTGCAGAAAGTTTGCTAGAATAATTAGATTACATTTAAACATTAATTCGATGGTTTAATTCAGAAGGGGTGAATTTGCAAAAAGTGGGTTTTGAGATAACAGCATTTTCAAGGAAAAATGGTATAACTTGGAAATAAACAATGTTAAAAGGCTGAAATTTGGTGAACAGATAGAACAATATATATATTTTATAGGAAATGTGTTAATTTTTGTTAAATATTTAAATTAGTAAATTAATTAAGTAATTTGTGAAAGAAAAGGCTTAAAAATGCAAATTCGCCCTTTTGACTTAAACTTATTTTGCAGAATAAATAAATTAAATCAAGATAATAAATTTAATCAAGAAATAAATTAAAGTGTGAAGTCACCAATTTGCACATCCATGAGTTTTCCTATTGAATAAAAAAGAATGCAACAAAAAAAGAAAAAAAAAAGAAAGAATGAAAATTGTCAAATTCGCCACTTCCTTTTTATTAAAAATCCAGGTATGGAGAAATTTTTAAAATGTAAACTGACGAATTGTACTATTCACCACTTCTAACTCTTAGTAATGACAGATTGTGGCTTATTCGCCACTTTTCACTTGTGTAACTTTAACAATTATTTGTTAAATTAATTTCTGTAACTTTAGGTTAATTCGGGACACTTCCAGGATCACAATGGTATAATTATCTCATTTTTGACAAATTGGCGTATTCACCACTTCTGAATTAAGCCATCGAATTATAGTAGGATTGAACTTACCGAAGGGAAATATTATGTATTTATATTAGGCCTACTAGCTGGTATATATAACAAACAAATTACAGCGTGGGTCTGTAGGAGAGTCAATGACCGCTATTTTAATATAAACACCTGCTTATCATATTTTTTGTTGATTTTTCGAGTTGTATAGCGATGGGCTGTATCATGACAATATTACGCATTATAGATTTAAGCCTAGTTTTGCCATCATTTACTTATGAATATATTAGTTTATCTTAGCTCATAAATATAAAAGGAATGCAGAATCTATAATAAGAATTATTGATTAAATTATCATTGTATATAAAATATAGCTGCAAGGGCCTATCGATATTTCCAGAAAGGAATTAATTTCCAGGCCTAGTGAATTAATATCACACAAGATATTTAATTAGGGCTTTTTGGCTGCAAAAGCGAGCAATATGGGGTGACAATTGGAAAAATCAATAAAACAACATGGCGAGCCTTTCCAAGAAATCTATCATTTCGGACATTCGTACTTAAACTGCAAAATTAAAGATTTTAATATGAAAAATTGTTAAGGATTTTATTATGAAATTAAAATGTTATTGTATTTTAAATGTTTTTTCTTACCAATGCTTTAATGGTGTCATTTTACTGCAGTTATCCTATTTTTTTTATTTCTCGTGCCAATTTGTATTAATTTTTTATGGAGAGGCAATTCTCATTGCTTTAAACGTTGTTTTAATTTGATATCGGTGCGATTTTCGAAAGCTTATGAACTGATCCATCATAATCTTTGTCGCACATTACAATAATGTCCGAAATGGATTTTTATGCGCTATCTTTTGGTCTGGAATAGATCCAAGTGTAGTCACTTTTTCCCTGATGAGTCGTACTGCCAGCCTTATTCAATAATCATCTAGTTACTATAGCAACCTTTTTTGAAAACATGATGGAAGAGCTTCTCCGTATTGCTCGTACAATACCACAGTACACACATTTTTATCAACTATTTAGTTGTGAATTTGTATCTGTTTTAGGTAAAAAAAACTTTCCCCATGTGTCAAATTTAGACAGTTTATAAAATACTTTTAAAGTGGAAGACTAAACTATATTGATTACATTAGTAAAATGTTTTTAAACTATATTTATTAGTTAAATACTTTGACAGGATTTTTTGTAATTAATTGATAAATTGATTATACTGAAAATTTAAGCAAATAAGAAGAATTCTGAGGTTTAAAAAATATTAAATTCAATTATAGGGGGACTAATTCAATGTTCTAATGCTTACTACAGGGTGTCTGGCCGTCTGGAAAACCTGGAAATGTCATGGAAATCAGTATTTTCGCCTGCAGGCCTTAAAAAATATTTTCGGGTCCAGGAAAAAGTGGAATTTAGGGTGTGGCCCAGGGTAGTTGCCAAATATTGCAGTTTTAATTGTACATATCAGTAAAAATTAGTTAAAAATCACTTTCGTTTGGTCTGGAAATTTGTGGAAAATTTTGTATGGAAAACCTGGAAATGTCATGGAAATTTGTTACTGGATTTGGCCAGACACCCTGTTACTAAATAATGCTTGGTCTACTATAACCCTTGGCTTTTAGTAAGTCAGAAAAGGCTTGATAAGTACCACTGGGCATTTTAAATTTCAATTGCCCCGAAAGGTGATGGGTATCTCGACCATTTTATTCAAAATTGATGAGAATTCAGTTGAAAGGAAATTTCAAAATTCATTGAATTAAATTGTCCCAAGGAACCTTTGATTTTCGTGCAACTTCTCTCATGAACTTTTCTGGCACGTTTAAAGATCTGAAAGAAAAAATATATTTTAAAATATTATCATAAACTTGAGTCTGAAATTGAATTTAAAATCTTTTAGGTAGTAAGATAAATAGTAAGATAAATACTTTGTTTCCTCAAATTTACTAAATGTAATACCTTAGCTCTTTTAATTTCTTCATTTTCATTTCTTGCAATTGCTTTTGTTGGTCGATTATCTTTTTCCTGTATTCCTTGGCTTCTCTTTCTCGTTCTTCCTTTAAAAGACGAGACTTTTCTTCCTTTTCGACAATTTGTTGACGAATTTCTGACATATACTTGAGTTTTTCCGAGTGTTTCTTTTCAGCCAGACGTCTCTCGTCTTCTAATGCGCATTTATCTGCCCTGAATTAATTTGTTTTAAATTTATTTTAAATATAATACATATTTTTTTCTCGGCAACAACTTACTCGATTATTTTGGTATGCTCTTGTCGTTTTCGCCTTTCAATTTCTTCTTTGATTCTTAATTTGTCTTTAATTTGCTTTTCTCTTTCCACTCTCAACACCTCCTTTTCTTCTGCTAATTTTGTCATTTTTTCCAGTTCTCCTTGCCGCCATGCTCGATCTAGCTGTTCTTGCTCTCGGCGTGTTCTTATTGCCGTCTATCTTTCAAAATAGATTAAAAATTAAGGATTTGATATTATTTACTGAAATATTATAAGCCAATTTCTAATGTAGGGTTTCTTCACATTTTTTGAAAGCTGAGAAATGTTATTTTAAAAATTCCGTATGCATCTTTTCAATACGTTTTTGAAATCATTTTTATACTCAAGGCTTAATTACTTAAGGAATATTTCCAATTAGCTAATTTAGGAAATTAAAACTGGTTTTTTGCTATAGTGAAACTAAGTAAATGATAGGTGCACAGCAATGCCATCTATTGAGAGCAACTGGCAAGAAAACTTTCTAAATTTAGAGTGACGAATTATACCACACACACATACTCTATGAGAGAGTAGGCCTAGTTCTTGACTTAACAAATTCCAATCAATTAATTACACTTGCGTATGAATATTCTCGAAGAAAAACTTTTGATCAGAAAGCGGACAGGGCGTGTCTGTGTAGTTCAACCCATGACCAGTAGAGGGATATTTACACCATTCTTATGCTTGGTTTCACTATAGCGAGCAGTTTTCCTCTGATAAGCTAAATACAGATTTCTTGGGGTCTTACCAGTCATTTAATCTTCACATTCTTGATAAAAAATTGCTTTTATGATTTCATTCGTCTATTTTTTGGTGGGAAATTTTTAATTTATTTTAAATTTTTCAAAAAAAAAATAGTGGAAAAATTATAGCTTGAGATGGGAGCTCATTCTAGATTTCAATACAATTACCCTGTTTCTCGGTCTGTTTTGAGAAATACGAAATAAGCTGGAAATGTGAGCACTTCTTATATGACGTAATTCTTCCTTTCTTTGTTTTTCTGCTTTAATTGATTCTTCGTGCATTTCCCTTTGCAATCCTTGTTGGTGAATGTATTCCAATCGCTTCTTTTCTTCCTCCGCAAGCTGATTTTTCAACATCAGTTTCTCAGCGAGGCATTCTTCCAGCCCATCCTAGTTTTCACAATTTTTTTTAAAAGTCCATTTTCCCCAAAATATGCTTGAGATTATATAAGTGGCACCTTTAGTTTTTGTTGTTTTTCAATTTTTTCCATTTGCTCTTTGGTCTTTTGTAGTTTGAATTCTTCTATCTTCTTTTGCATTTCAAGGGCCTCCCATTCCTTCCGGCACTTTTTCCCTTTTCCTTCCGTTTTGATCTGTTCCTCGATTTGCCTCTGCATTATTTTTGATAAGCTGAAGTTGAATAGAAAAGTAATAAATTTTGTGGTAAAAGAGTGCATATAAAACGAAAAAATTCCTATAGTATTCCCATGCAGTATTTTGTAAAAAGTCCAATAATATTTAAATATTCTTGGAGGAAAAATTCTTATAATATTCCTATATTTTTTTGGGCAAAAAAACTATAATATCCAAATATTTTTGGGCAAAAAACTATAATATCCAAATATTTTTGGGCAAAAAACTATAATATCCAAATATTTTTGAGAATAAATTCCTCTAATTTTGAGGGAAAATTCCAATAATATTCCTATATTATTGGGCAAAATACTATAATATCCAAATATTTTGGGGCAAAAAACTATAATATCCAAATAATTTTGTGAATAAATTCCTCTAATTGTGAGGGAAAATTCCAATAATATTTAAATATTCTTGGAGGAAAAATTCCTATAATATTCCTATATTTTTGGGCAAAAAACTATAATATCCAAATATTTTTGAGAATAAATTCCTCTAATTTTGAGGGAAAATTCCAATAATATTCCTTTATTTTGGAAAACTTCTTATAATATTTAAATAATTTTTTTTGTGTGGAAAATTCCTGTAATATTCCATTATATGTTTTGGAAACATTTCTAGAACATTAAAATATTTTTGAATATAATCTTCCTATATTTTGAAAAAATTCTATAATATTCAAGTATTTTTGGGGGAAAATTTCAATATTTTTGAAAAATTTATGTAACATCATAGCCTACGGTAACATTCATATATTTTTGGAGAAGAATTTATATAATATTTAAATATATTTGGTAAAAAAATCCCTATAATATGTCTATATTTTAGAACACTTCCTGTAATATTTAAATATGTTTGGAGAAAAAGTTCCTATAATAATTCTATCTTTTGGAAAACTTCCCATAAAATAATATTTTTGTAGGCCTATATAACATTCAAATATTTTTAATAAAATATGCTTATATTTATTTGTATTTTAGGAAGCTTTTTACAATAGTCAAGTATTTTTTGGAAGCAATTCCGATGTTTCTTGGAAAAAATTTGTAGAATATTGAAATATTTTGATGGAAAACTTCTTATAATATTCCTATATTTCTGAAAAATTACAATAATATGTAAATATTTTTGGAAAAAAAGTCTTAAATTTAGTTTGTAGGATAGCAAACTTTTGTGCATGAGATGTGGTTTACTTTTTCTGAGATGATTTGCGACATTCGTCTAGTTCTTGTCTTTTCTTCTCGAGTTCTAGCTGTTGTTTTACAACACGTTGTTCCAGCTCTTGTTCCATTCTTCTGGCATTTTTTATTCGCTGTTGTTTATCCAAAATTTGTTGTTCCCTGCCTGCCAAGCATTTTGCTTCAAATATCATCTTAAAAATTCCAAAGAATTCTTAAAAATTTGAAATGGTTTGATGAATTAAAAAAGTTGAAATTTGGTTTTACTTCATTTGTCTTTTTGATTTCATCATCTTGTTCCAAGCGATGTTGCTTCAGCTTTTGTCTTAAAATTTCACTTTTGACTTCTGATTCATCGTCTTTTGTTGATTCCTCTTCAATACAATCTTGTACAAATTCTTGATTTATTTCAATCTGTTTTACCTATATTTAAAGAATCAAAATCAATATGACTGGTCAATTCTTATGTAATGCAGTATAGAAAATACAAAAATACCAATGAGGCTTGGTAAATTTTTGCTTGTTGTTTTAACCGCTCTTCTTTGCTCAGTACAATTGCTGCTGATTTTATTTTTTCGTATTCAGATTTTGGTATGACAACGATACGAGGGGAAAAATTCACACCAGAATAGCACCTAGAGAGATTTTAAACTTTCAGATTATAGTAATTGTAATGTTGCAAATATATTTGCTATCAGATTTTCTTACCTGGGATTTGGGTTTTTTGAGATGTTGTTAAATAACCAGGAGCCACTCGAAGAAGCTCTTGATATACCCGTACTTGAAGATCTTACAGAAGACATTGGTGTTGTTTTGAATATATATTTATTTTACTTTTAAAATATTTAAAATGATTTTTCTACTAATAATTATATAATTTTTAAATGCACTTGAAGATGCTGATATCATTTTCTTTTTAGATATTATTTATTTATCTGACGATAACCATCTGATTTTTAATCCAGAATTTATATAATATTTAGTTTAAAAATTATTTACAATTAATGAAATTAATTTTTGATTTTTACAAGTTTTTTTCCAACTTTTCTAGAATCACAGCGTGTCTGGATTCTTTTTAATCTCATGTGTTTATCTCGGTTGCCATAGTAACCGCGTCTTTTTAATTTTTCTCAAATTGTTTCTTAAAGTAATCGCTAGATGTCGCTGTTAGTAATGTTTCCAACCAAAAACAATCAATAAATAAATGTGAGAGCTGAATTAATTCACTAAATTAAAATTTTACTGAATATTAATACATTTAATGGCATTTTCAAGGTGCAAGTGTGTGTTTAGGGCTTCAAAAGCTCACTGTGAAAGTAAGTAAAAGTTATTAACTTGTGCAGAAAATGGTTATTTTAGTTAGGGCTCATGTTCAGGTTGTGCAAATCCTTGTATACATTTTAGGCATTATAGACCTAAATAAAATGCATTGTTTGTAATTTTCTTTTGTTTAATTTAGGGTTTTGGTCGTCAACCAGTGGAGGAAGTTCAACTTTAACAAATTCAGCTGTGAAACTCAAGCAAAACGCACTGTTTGATGAAGAAAATGCCAGACAAGTAAAGCTTATAACTAGACTTGAGAAAATACAGGTATCTGTAAAAGGGCCTCCAGAAGACAGTACCTTAATCATGAACAAGGGATTGTCTACACCATTCAATTGTGCAATGCGTAAGTAGACCTAATATATCAGTGCTGGTAACAGATCTAGAAAATGCAAAAGTTTTTAAAGTATGTTCGGGGTTTTGTGCCCAAATATTTGGTAAATTACATCTAATTTTCAAAGGCCGAAAGGGAACTAGGCCGAAATTTTTTACTTTTCGGAAAATTTCCTTCAGCACGATTATGTTTTATGCCCCGTAGACATCAGCGAACAACTACAGAAAATACCAGCCATCGCTTTGGTAAATGGTCGTGAATGGGACATGCATCGTCCGTTGACGGAAGACTGTGAATTGAGGTTTATGCATTTCCTAGAAGAGGATCCACGTATTGCGAATAAGGCATATTGGAGAAGCTGTAGTTTTTTATTAGGATATATTGTCGAAAAAGCTTTTAAGGACGATTATTACGTTGAACTGCACAGCTGGCCTTCGCCCAATGGTCAGTTTGCAATCAAAATACGATAAACTGATGAGAACGAGCCGTAACAGACTTAAAATTTCTTTCTATTTAGTTCGGAGCGGGAGCTTCGTGTACGACGTAGATTTAAAGATGGGAAAATGGGAGCCTAAAAAGGTTACTTTTCTTGCTGAAATGATTTAGATGTGAAACAAATATATTTCTGCTTGCTGATGGCGATTGCTTTACAGGAAGAATTGCGTATTCTTTCTCTCATGGCGCATAAACTGTTCACGAAGGGGATGAAGTTTGAGCGGTTAAACGTTGATGCCAGCGTGGCCCTAAAAATATTTACCGACAATAAATTCAAGTGCCAACAGATACCTAAGATCGCCGCCAATTCGCTGAATGGAAAAGACGTGATATTATACCGCTTAGGGGATCACATCGATATAAGTTGTGGGCCCATGATTGCCAACAGTGGACTGGTCGGCAATTTCACAATAGCTGCGGTAATAAATTTTATTATTTTCGAATAATTTACCACTACGTAGACTTTCGACACTTAATTGTTCCGTGTTTCTAGGTTTTTCCATTAAACACCGATTATGGCACGTTGCACCGGTTTCAAGGTGTCAGTCTTCCTAATCAGATTCACGTAAGGCTTTATTGGTTTATTTTAACTGTTGGTGCGTAATTTTTATATCTTGAGTTTTTTTTTTTCGCTTTCCAGTTAAACGGTTTTGCATATAATATTCTCGTTGAACGAGCTGCTAAGGTGGTACGTGTCTTATGCCATAAAATTGCAAAAATCGAATAAGCACAAACCTGACGTTACGTTTTCTGTTTGGTTAGAATCCAGCTCGAGTGCCAACGAAGTTGGATTTCGAAGCAGGGTACGAAACTCCGCTACATAAACAGATTAGGACAACTACGTCTGCCTCCAGTCCATAGCGACGCCTTGTAAGTCTCAAAAATAAAGAATTTTTATATTGTCAAAAGAGGTTCAGATATATGAGATCCAGAGTATTAGCTCACCAAAAATCATTTTAATACGTCTTTATGTTATCATCAATATTGAATGGTAAAATAAGTGTATAGAGATTAATTCCTTGGGCTACAAATACTGCTGCAGATGTTAGATATATTGGTAAAATTGACTAAATGCTTAGATTTAGCTATAATGAAATAATGTAAAAAGGGTTCGTGCAAAATTGTTAAATTTGATAACCTTTTTGTATATCAGAAGTGTTTTTAGAGGATTTATAGATTATAGAGAGAGTATTTTTAGTAAGAATTTATTCTTAAAATCTGCTGGGGCGAAAATTTACCTCATTTATTGATTCCTATTAAGAAATATACCCTACAAAATCGCGCCATCAAACTTACCTGAGGTGGCATGTTGCTAGAACACCATTATGTAAAGCATTTTCTTAGCAATGAAACATAAGAAAGACAAACTGTACACTGAGCAGCTCAGACTGTGACATGAGCAGGAGCTTTTTATTACTATATGATCTGTAATTGCTTCTGTTAGTTTGGGTTATAGTTCCCGGCAACTTAACTTCGCAGCCGCGCCGTGATTGGCTGCGAAGTTAAGTTGTCGGGAACTACCCGGTATAGGTTAGGGCAGGTTTGGCTAGCTGGAGTTATTTTTTTGATGATAAAATGACTTGTACAGTTTTTCTTATGTGAAATTTTCGTTTGCTGGGCAATACGAAAGTTAAAAATAACTGTACGGTTACTTTTAGGGGATAAAAAAGTCGTTTCTGTACTAAGCTCCGTTCTGGTGGCCCTTATGAGGAAGGCTACTTGTATCTCTATGCTCTGACAAACATCTCCACCCGCACTCCGAGGCTCGGCCCAATGGCTTCCCTGCCCAAGTTCACGGGGTCATGGGTGGGAATGAGGCGTTTGTAGCCCAGCACTTTCTGCTCTTGGTCCGGAGACTTTACCCAAAGCTAATAGCGAGTTACCAAGAACTCTTGTGTGTGGCTTCGTGCACAAGTCTACAGGAACGACTATAACGATAAGTGGACCATCCTGGCTGTTATATGGGTGCAATTTGTGACTGACGATAAGCCTACTGGAAAGCATGCACGTTTTTCCTTAAACTTAATTTGTCACTAGAAATATTTTGCAACTATTGGATTGAGTATTTTTAACCACAAAAAGATAGCATTTGTTAAAAGGCTTTGATGAGGTTAGGTTGAACAGATGTAAGTTTAAAATGCCCAGTGTTCGATTTGAAGGTGTACAGGGTGGCCCAAAAATTAAAAAAATGGAAAATCTTGAAAATAATCGTGAACACTTGAAAATTCTTCCAGAATTGAGCCTACGAATCTGTACCCTGTTCAACATTAGAGTGAACTGGAGAATTTGAATGGACCAATCAGTAACATGTTTTTAATTTGCTTGCATAACCAATAGCTTTTATAGGCTATCTGAATGGTAGTCAACTAGAAGTAACTAGTTTATTCTTTAATTTCTGGAGAACGGTATATAAATTTTGTATCCTTTTCTTTAGAACAGAATATATAGTTCTTGTAAACATGTAGTTCTCTTTACCTGAAAGTTAATTAATTAAAGAAGCCGGTTAACAAGTTTAGATTTGCATAGATTTATTTCAGTGAATAGTTAAATATATTGTAATAATAATAATAGCTCTGTAATGCTTTGAAAAATAGAAAATTAGATTACATTTGGAAATGGGAAAACTCAGAGAATGGGCTACAGAACCCATAGTGTATAAATATAATATGCACTTTGTGAAATGGTACGATTCTAATATCTAGCAACATATATTTTAAAACTTAAATTCATTTTTGCAAAGTTCGTTCTGTGAATATCAATTGGAAAACATGCTCTTTTCAACAGAAATTCCATTCTGCATTAACTAGATTATCGTGAAACAAGTGTTAAATGACAAAAGGGAACTAGTGATGGAGACTGGCTTACAGATTGGATTTTTACCCTGCTTGCAATGGCTCGATACCGGCCTCATAAATATCCTTAAGTTTCTAGCAAGTTCTAATGTTGCTTTCACCTTTGTGAAAGTCATTCCTCTAATCAGTTAACACAAAATAGCTAAATAGCGTCGTATCGCCAAATTGTAACACGTTAAAAGTATTGGAATCATAGTGAAACCTTTGACCTGTAGTTGCATTACAGAATCGGGAATTTTATTATATGAGCTTAGTTAAGGAACGTTGTCATAATTGCTCACCAAGAGCACTTCCAGAGTAATAGTTCACTTGAGAAATGTTTTATTTTCACAAATTAGACGATTAAACCACGAGATGTCGTTATCGTGTCTCATCGTGCAAGTGCAACTCCAACGGCTTCGAAGACGTTTGGTTTCCGTTATCATCCGTGGTGGCATCAGGTGGCGAGCTACTGTTAACGTAGGCATAGTTCTGACGATGAATGTGGGGCTTTTGAGAATCGTTACTCATTTCGAATTCGTTGCAAGTGTTTTTGGGCTTGAGTCTATCCCCTCTGTCGTCCGACTTTTCGATCAGCGATTCCCCGTTACAGATATCTTCGCTGCTGCCCTGAGTTGCCGTGGTGTAAGATTCATCACTTGAAAAACATTTCAGAAACTTGTTTTTAAATTTGAAAAAGACAAGAGTTAGAAATTGGCATAACAAAGAGTTGCGCAAATTACCAGCTATCTGTTGGGATGCTATTCATGAGCGAATCTCTGTTGAGCTGAGTTTTCCCCAATTTGAAACCGTTGACAGACGACGATTGGGAAGTGAGCGAGATTGCACTATTCTTGCTTGCTGCTTGTGTCCTAATGCCAACGGAGCGTTCAATCCTAATTAAAATAATACAGGGGGGGAACCCGTAAGTTACCCAAATAGATGAAAATGGTTGAGTATAACATTTGTAACAACCCACGGGTGGGTTAAACTTTGGCATTATATAATGATTTTGCTTAATAGTCAATTTTCTGAAATCTTGATCCTTTCTTGAGCAACACGGAATATTAAAATGAAAGCTGTATTATTTTCAAAAGCCCAAAATTTTAGGGATTTTAAAGAAGGGGGTGGGGAGGAGTGAAAAAAGATTTTAAATAATTATGTAATTTTTGAATAGTCTTAATTTTGCCACAAATTATTATGAGGGGTGGGGCAAGAGTAAATTTTTGGCCAAAAATGCATTACATTAATTGAGGATAACCCATAGTGCAGTACTTTACTAAAACTACCCTAAAAATTATGGATTTTAAACAAAACTCAAGAAATAAATCTGCTACTTTAGTAAGATGGGATACAAGAAATAAAACAGGTTAGGGGGCACAAGTTTAGAAATGTGTTAGTTCATGCTCACGTTTTAGCAAAATTAACGTTGATATGATGCAAACGACGAATAGTCGGATTATTTGCAAATATTAATTGCATTTGACCATTTACCATTTCGCATTCCAGTCTATTGAATTGTTAAGTGTGTGGGGCATAGCACATGCAAAGAAAGGAAACGAGATAACTGTAATCAAGAGGGAAAAGTCCAACGCTCCAGGAAATAACCAACCAAATGGCAAATTGCGACAAGCTTGAGAATTTGGTACCTCAAAGATTTCAGAAGAATTTCTCGTTGAGCTTTGGTCAAAGCCAACTCGGCCCTAATCGAGTCGATCTCAGCCTGTTTTCCCGTCAATTCCAAGCGCAGCGTGGTCACCATATCCTCTAAAGTTTCGCACCTTAGCTGTTTGGTTTCATTGAAAAATTTGGGCTTAATTAATTGTTTATAAATTTTCAAAGAAGAAAACTTGATACGTACCCTACTCTCTTCTAGACAATCTTCCGGGCCAGGGGGGTCGTCAAAGCAGAAAAAGTCCCGAACGTGATGGCTAAATGAGTTGCAAAAATTAACAATCAACGAAAATCAAGTAACGTCTCGAGTCTCTAGGTATCAATCGTTGACCGCAAAGTACCTCTGATAGACTTCTTTAAAACCAAGTAGGCGATTTACAAATGTTTGCAATCCCAAAAGTCGAGCATCCAAAAACGCTGGATCAAAATTATCCTTGAACCAGCGTTTCGGAGGCAACGGAAATCTTACGGCTGGAAACAATCCCCGCAACTACGAAACGAATGACACTTTAATGCACATTCGTCAGAAATGCCGTAATGCCCAAAGAAAAATGTTACCTTTCTGTTCAGTCGGGTGAAATCTGTGTATCTACGAAAGACAAACCAGCTGTCCTGAGTTTCGATACGCTGAACGTGTATCTTGAACACCTAAAATATTTCGAACAAAGCTTTCTTAATTTTGTCATTACTATTTATTCATTTTGCAAACTGGCTATAGGATAAGACAAGTCGGTCAGTCTGAGTTTGGTTTCTGTACCGTAAATCTAGCTCGCTGCTCTAAGATCTCGTAGCCTAGAATTGGGGCTATGAATTGCTGAGTGTCCGACGAGGACGTTATCGACGTGGCCGTCGAGAAAGGCAGTTCGCCACTGGGGCTGCTCGTGCTCTCCGTGTCCGTCGAACACGTGCTGGAACTCCGCGCCTCGTTACATGGCTCGGTGGGTGGGGAGGGTCTGTTTTTCAAAGGAGTGCTGGACGAAACGGGAGTGAATGCACGATGGCCCTCGAATGAGTTTGCTTCAGCCCCAGGAACTTCAGCTATTGATCCGAGTTCGCTGGGGCCCAGTGGTACAGTAACAAAGTCACCATTTCCAAAGTGCACGTCCGATTCACCTTGTGGATCGGGCTGGTGGGCCGCCTTAAGGTGAGATTTGTGCGCTTTGGTCTCCTGTTGTATACGTCTGATCGTTGCTGAGGCTACGTGGGCGGCCATCGCAAAAATGACCGGTCACTTGTCCCAGAACTTGGTAGAATTCCGATTATGTCGATGTAACTTTCTCTCGTTTCAGTTGTGAGAGTATGACAGCAAGACGTTGGAAACTTTCACAGTTTGCACCTGAGAAACGAAAATAAAAAATTAGCCTTTGACCAAAAAATGCTGAAAGTAAAACAGCAGGCGTTCATAGCACAATATCATAACAATTAAGAAAAATCTACATAAATAGGCCTATATGTTCTCCTGACGATATTTGTTTCAAGATGGAGTTAACACTTGCATACACGGAATCCATTGACGAAATAATACTATATAGATTACTCACAATTTAGAAAAATTAACTCTCTGCTCGAGAATACATTATAAATGCAATAAATTGCAGGTACATGTGCATTTTGTAATGCCTGGTCGACTACTGGTAATACAATAGTTTTTCCTGCATGGTCTGCTAGCTTGATCACAATACTGCTTGTCAAAATCATTTTCCTTTTCTCAGAATCGAAAGTTATAGGCATATTTTTAAGGAAATTCGCTTCCTGCGGAGAATTCCTTTTTAATTAGGATAAAAATTTTATACCTTTTTTAACTGTCGTGCCGTAAATCGAAATGGATGACGTTATAGAATCTTATCAGAAAATCTCATCACATTTCTGCTCTCGGTGTAGGCCTTATAATGAAATTGATAAAAGGCTCAGGTTTGAATATGAGCACATTAGCACAAGTTAAAAAGGGCAATGTAACGTTAGAGCAAAATGTTTCATATCATATTTCACCTGCGAGGTGAATTAAATTGACATATTAGACGCGTTATATCATGCTGATATGGTTGTGTCAACAGAGTGTATGATAAAAACAGCTGAGAAAAAAATGTAAATTTCCTGAAAATCCACATTCTTTCTTATTTAAACATTAAAACTGAATTTTTACAAGTACTTGTTTGTACTGTACCACAAAAAATGAACATATTTGTGTAGGCCTAATGACACCCAAATGGAAAGAAGTGAAAGAAATAGGTCAATGCTTGGCCTGAGGGTAGGGCAAATGATACTGGCTCAACTGAGTATAATAATGCCCTAAGGTTAGATAAACAAAATTATAAGTACGTTTTTATCATATGTTAGAAAGTCATTTGAAATGCTTTATTTGTTTAATGATTATTATTGTAATGAAAACCTGTATGTCTACTAAAACTACTTTTCTTTTAGTTTGTCAATTCAGTTGGAAAAGTTTATGTCAAACACCGTGCATGCAATTGGTTGAAATGTTGCAGGGGATATGAATGACCATTTGTTAAAATAAGGATTGACGTTTTAAAATTAAATCAGATCCAGCTCTTTTGATGGATTAGAGCTTAGAAAGGATAGGGGTATTGTGTGTCCAAGCCTTGGCAACTTCAAAGGCTTCTGAAATAATGAAAGTTAAGTATATGTATGGTTTATAAGCTCCAGACCTTTATTTTTGAACCTCAAATGGCTGAGTTTGTTTTTGTACGCTGGTATACCATAGGCCTATAGCCTAATATATTAAATAATTATGTTCTATCAAATATGGATTTATTCAATGAGTGTACATTTTGCTGTTTTGATTGACATTGTGATTTATTAATAAATTAGCACTCACCTGGCTAATTTTGTCGGCCTACCTCTTCTCAACATTCTTTATTTGAATACAAGCTTTGAGTAAACATCAATAAATTATATAAAGATGAATTAATTTTATATACTGACAGATTATTTTACAAAATTAAGAAAATCCCGTGATCACAAATGTATCATAGGATGACTATGACAGGTTTCGAGTGTATTGCAAGTGTTGGCCTCTAGTGGGAGAAATTTGCAATCACTTTCGAAGATTCACTATCTGGTACCACTGCTGCAGTTGTGATGAATTTGAATACGTGTAACGGCACAGAAGTTCACTCAAATATCTGCAAATAACAATGAAACTATTTTGCTAATTATTTAATCAATTTGGAAAATGTATGCCACTATACATATTACAGTGCAACGGATAAGCGGTAGCCCCAAGTTCGGTTTTTTCCATCCTTGGATAATGGATATTCATAAGACTATAGAGAAGGATAGGCGCCATGTATGGATACTTTGTTAAACGCTTCAAGTAAAGCAGGTAGGCCTATGTACAGTATAATTAATTATGGATATAAGTGTACTACAAACAGTTATTGGAGACATTAACCCCGCTTTGTAACTCCTTTTGTAATCATGTTTCATGCTTTAACAAGTTTGGCATAAATGCTATGATTGCTGCTTGGACCAGATTAGTCCAAGATTGCTGCAATGATCCAAGCTTGAATCAAATTTGGTCCCAGACTCCCAGGGTTTATTTGAACATCCGTTTTTGCCATTTACAAAACATATAGACCTATACATTGGCGAGGCTACGAGCCAACTCTTTGGCGGTCTCTGCCCAAACTGTTAGTGTATTTCAGCAAGAAAATATAATATGTATTAATATCAATAAAGTACAACTATAGGCCTACTGCATATGGGAATGCATATGATATTACATAATATGCTGTGGATTGCTCTCAAGTCTGGAATTGGGATTTAAGCCATGAATAAACTTCAAAATAACATGTAGGCAGGGTGGATTAATTGAAGAAGTCACTATTCCAGACTTCAGAAATCCACTCCATGAAACCAGAAAATAAAAAACTTAATTGGAAATAAGGTTATGCTCATGAAAAAGAAAACGGTTTAGAAGTTTGTTTGAAGTACACCGTGGTTTGAAGTCATCCCAATTGCTGGATCAGCACATTATGTGCTAAAACGGCTTAAATATCCCACTATAGATACTGGTGATCACCAGTAGAGTGGGGTATTTACACCGTTCTTTTCCTCGGTTTCAGTATAGTAATACATGTAGGGAGACAAGCTATATAGGGTCATTCCATGTCAAATCAACACACCAATTTACCTCATATTTTTTGATTTTGATAAAATTTGGCATACTTCATTGTTATGATGAGAAAAAAATCTACAGCAAATTTTAGATTTTTAGCTCATGTAGTTTAGC
>JAQIXP010001772.1:0-17092 GCA_034700285.1 Proteroiulus fuscus | reverse complement strand
GGGTCCTAATATCGACTAGTTAACAGTTTAAAACGTGAATTTTGAATTTTTGTGATATACAGTGCTCAACCTCCCCTTGTTAGTATTCCTATATTTTGAAGAGAAAACCTTTTCATATAATAGTTTATGTTTTGGCAAAAAATTCCTATTAACATTCAATAGTTTGGGAAAAAATTTCCATAATATTCTAACATTTTGAGGAAAACGTTTCCTAGTAGTCCTAAATTTTGAAGAAAAATTGCAACAAGTTTTGAATAATTTTGGTAAGTTTCCTAGAATAGTTATTATAGAAAAAAAATTCTGTAATAGTCTTGTATTTTGAGATAAATATTCTGTGTTTTTGAAAAAAACAATATCTGTATTTTGGGGAAAAAAATCAATATTTTGGGAAAAACAATCTGTATTTTGGAAAAAAAAAATATCAGTATTTTGAAAAAATACCTGTAGCCCATGAACCTCGGCGCAAACTTCTGAATTTGTGACTTGAAGGCCTGCGGGTTGATGGCCGGATCGTTGTTTTTCGCTTTACACATCGTTTGAAGTAGATTTGCAAAAGCTAAAAAGATGAAAAAGTAAATGAATTTTGGATACTTTTTGGAACAATTTGCCAGTTTCTGGACTTCTGCGAGGACTTACCTTTGATGAGTGCACCTTTCAGGGAGCTAATGGTGGTGTTGGTTTCCGAGATGTAGTTCTCCCGTAAGCAATATTCTAGTAAGGGCCTGGTGTTGATCAGGCATTGCAGGACAGAGTTCATGAAGCACTAAAAAATATGAAAAAACTGATCAGCTAACAGAAAAAAAAAATCATGTTTACAACAAATAATTGAAATAATTAAGGTCCAGTTTAACATAGTAAAATTGTAACATTTTTGCAAAATGAAGATCTGGTCGGAATTCGGATATTTAAAGCGCAGTAAGTCTGTAGTATTATGAAACAAGTACAAGCAGTAAAAAGGAGTGGTAAAACTGCAATTTTTGAAAATAGAAACAAAACTTCCGAATAGCAGTTTATTCACAGTTTTTCTGACATTTATCTGTAGTAATGCAGATTTTCCGCAGCAATCAATAAATTAATTGTCTTCATTATGCCACAGATTTTCTTGAGTTTTGCTGAAGTTTTCCAGTTTTCTGCAGTACTCCACATTTTTTTCTGCAATAATACACACATTTTTTTTGCAGAAATTCGCAGTACTTCACATTTTGTTCAGATTTTTTGCAGAAATTCGCAGTACTTCACATTTTTTCAGATTTTTTGCAGAAATTCGCAGTACTTCACATTTTTTTAGATTTTATGCAGAAATTCGCAGTATTCACATTTTTTCAGATTTTTTTGCAGAAATTCACAGTTTTTCAAAACTTCTGCAGTTATCCACTTGTTTTGCTATTTATTGCAGTAATCCTGAAGTAATCCTAACTTTTAGTTTTTGTGTAGTAATTCATAGTTTTTTCCAGAGTTTCTGCAATAATTCACATTTTTTTTTTAAAGAATTTCTGCAATAATCCCGTTTGCTGCAATTTATTTGCAATAATCTAGTTGGCCTGCAAATTGTCCAGATTTCCTGTAATAATTTAGTCTTTTGCTGTCATTTTTTTGCTTTTCAGCAAAAAGTCTGACATAATCCATAACTTTTAGTTTTTCTGCAATAATTCACAAATTTTTCCAGATTTTCTGCAGTAATTCACAGTTGTCCAAATTTCCTGCTATAATTCAGTTCATTTCTGAAATTTTTCCAGCTTTTCAGCAGAAAATCCGCAGTAATCCATAACTTTTGCAGTTTTTCTGCAGTAATTCACAATTGTTCCAAATTTTCTGCAAAATTCAGTTTGTTCTTTTCAATTTGTTCAGATTTTCAGCAGAAAATCCACAGATTTCCATTAATTTTACAGTTTTTCTGCAGTAATTCACAGCTTTACAAGATTTCCTGAAGAAATTCAGTTTTCCAAGATTTTCTGCAATTATCCAGTTTTTGCAATTTATTTGCAGAAATCTAGTTTTCCTGCAATAATTTCGTTTTTTCCCGCTTTACAAAAGAAAGACTTTAGTAGGCCTACAGTAATTCAGTTTTTACAGATTTCCTGAAGAAATTCACAGTTTTTCAAGATTTTCTGCACTAATCCAGATTTTTTTGCTGTTTATTTTTTTAGTAATCATGTTTTTGCAAATTTCCTGCAGAAGTTTAGCTTTCCTGTAATTTTTGTGCAGTAATCCAGTTTTCCCCTACAATTTCTGTTTAATAATACATGTATGACGGATTTACTGCACCTTGAACATGAGAATATCTGAATTTTCTCATAAGATTTTGCCTTTCTGCATTTTCAGAAAATTTTAAAATCTTACAGAACTTTTTCTTTCAAACCCAAAAGTCAGTGCCATGGGCTTTTCTACACTTACGGTATTTCCGAGATTTCGCAGTCCAACGATGGCTCCAGATTCGCTTTTGAAGCTCGTGTTTCCAGGGCTGCCGTTGCTGCTCGTGCTGCTGGCATCCTGCAACAATGCCAACAAAAAACCAAAATCAGTTTGCAATTTTTGAAAGTGCACGAAAAGTTGACAAAAACAAACAAACAAACGTCCAGGTTTAAACAAAATTGCTAGGCACGAACATGATGACTGATGAAGCCGTATTCGGATCATTTAACACAAGTTAACTCATTTTACTTGTGCAAAAATGTGTTAAGTGCACTTTACTCACACCTGTAATGCATAAGTAATGGTACCAGATAAACTGCACAATTGTGTAATTCATAAATGCATCCATAAAAGCTAACGACATTTATCCGTGCTCCAGATGTCTATTGAAGATATACGGTACATAACACCTGCATGGGAATTATTACATAAATAACTGAAATAGTTATAACTATTCTTATCAACTAGTAAATATTAGTTGTAATTCAGCTTGGGTCTTGCGGAATATCAACAGTAGGCCTAAATCAGAGTTAACTCTGCCTAAATCAAATAAATCTGTTTTTGGAATGCATTTTGGATATAAAATTATCTTCCCGGCATCTGGTCACACTGACTTCAGATTTCCAAACTGTTAAATACACTGGTAAGAACCAAAACAATCCAATGTTTACGTTTTATTTGAGAGAAAAAAAAATCACATAATTACTGCAAATCTTTTGCATATTTTTAAAGAACATATTTGAGTTTAAATATCAACAGTAGGCCTAAGTTAAATCTATTTTTGGAAGGCATTTTGGGTTTAAAAAATGTCTTCCACAGCATCTGGTCACACTAACTTTCAGAGTTCCAAAATGTTAAATACCCCGGTTAGAACCAAAACAATCCCATTTTTACAATTGCTTTGGGGGGAAAAAAATCAGATAATTACTGCAAATCGTTTACAAGTATATTTCTGTTTTAGAGTGCTCACATTTGGGTTTAAATATCAACAGTATAGGCCTTAGGGTTTTTGCAATGCATTTTGGGATTAAAAGCGTCTTCCACTGAATCTGGTCCCACTGCCGATTGATTGGGGGGGGGGGGGGATAAATTCAGATAATTACTGTAAATCGTTTCTACATTTCTGTTTTAGAACTTATTAGTGTAAATATCAACAGTAGGCCTAAGTCGATTTATCTGTTTTTGGAACGCTTTTCGGGTTTAAAAATGTCTTCCACGGCATCTGGTCACACTGACCAACGTCCTATTGTGATAAAAGCGTGTTTCAGATGTGAACAATCTCATAAAACTGTGTTATAAAAGTAAATCGTTATCTGTGTTGAATAGATGTCAATTATAGTTTAGACCATATACTAACATGGTGGCCCATGTTATTTGCCATAGACGTATGACGCCATCTATGATTAATACTAAAATGACCAAAAACTGATTATTTTTTTGTTAAAATTAATGGTGCATTATGGGAATATCGTATGCATAATGCTTAAATAGACCCTTTTCATAAGTAAAGCAAACAACCTTCAACTAGAATTTACTAAAATAATATGGCTGCCCATGTTATTCTCGCTATAGTTTTACAACACATCAATCATAACTTTCAACAAGCATTTTATGGCTAAAAATTGAGAATGGGTGCATTATGGGAAATGTTTGAGAAAAAGGGCAAATATAACACTGAAAATGTCCCCACAAAAGACCAAAAATAGGCAGACTCGGCAAGTGCCGTCACGTGAAATCGGTCTGTATGTAGACAGGCTCGTGGCTCAACAAGTTTTTTTACACCTAAATTTTACACTTTAAATTTACATAAATCTTCCTGCCAGCCCATTTTGCGTTTCATCATCCTAACTTTGATGAGAGGGCGTATGAGAACAAGTGGTTCGATTCACCTTCGCCATAAGTCATTTAGGCCTGAGTGTAGAAACACAATATAGAATTTGCAGAACAATTGAAAGTCACAACGTCCTTGGTACCACAGTAGGAAGCCCAAACAAGGTATCATATCATTAAAAAAAACCATTCCCACTGGCATTTCACGATTTCGTAATGTAAATTAAAAAATCATTATTCAATTATTTGCTTTAGACCAATTCATTTCTTTGCTGTTGCCTAGGGCCTGATACCCAGTTTACCAGGTAACCAAATTCGTACTGTAAGTGCAGTGCATGGGCGGAATCAGCAGGGGAGGGCCAAGCCGCCCCCCCAATCGATAAGCATTGCATAAGTGGGCTGCACCCCCATACCCCCCCCCCCAAATTAGTCTGCTGGATCTGCCCTCCAGGCAGTGATGGGATAGGAGTATGCCTAAATTTTTTCTTACTTTTTTTCAGCCCAAACACACTCACAATTTTTCACTTTTTAAGCACACTTTTATAACATTTCTCATATCTTAAACACTTATATGAACACATTTTTCACATCTCAAACACAATTTTATCTATTGCTCAATACTTTTATCTCATTTTTTCACATTCCAAACTTTTGTTTCTCATATCTCATACACATCACACTTTTCACTTCTCAAACACATTTATCAATTTCTCATAATATCTCAAACACACATCACATTTGTCACATCCCATACACTTGCGTGACGTTTCTCATATCTATAGCACATTTTCATCATAGTTCTCATAAATCTCAAACATTTATCACATTTTTCACAACCCAATCACATCTCATTTGTCACATCCCAAACTCATCACATTTCTCATATCTCAAACATTTATCACATTTTTACATGTATCTCAATCACATCTCATTTGTCCCATCCCATCACATTCAATTTCTCACATCTCAAACACACTTTTATCACATTTTTCACATCTCAAACCCACTTTTATCACATTTTTCACGTCTCAAACCCACTTTTATCACGTTTTCACATCTCAAACACCCTTTTATCACATTTTTCACATCTCAAACTTTTTATAAACACCCACTAATATAAATCAGGGGTCAATCTTTTTTAATTTTAATTGGCATCAAGCTGCATCAGTATTGCAAAACTCTTTAAAAACTAAACTGAAATTCTTTTGGGCATTTTCTGCTAAATCCTTAGTAGGCCAATTAACAAGAATTTCCAAAATTTGTATTAAATCCTGCTTTATGAATAGCTTCTTGCAAGATTTATTTTGCAGGTGTCTATATAAGTTCTGCAGAAAAACCAAAATTCACGTTCTGCAGAATTCGGTAGAAAATTAAGCATCATGCATGCAAGATTTTTCTATACAGAAACAGATTAATGTTTCTACAAATGTTTTTATAAAGCAGTTTCAATTTCTGCAGAACATTTCTTCAATTTTTTTATGCAGAAATTCAGCAACTTAATCCCGAAATGCATTTTCTGAAGAAAAAGAGTAACAAACCTTCAGTAAAGCAGTGAAAACGCACACCAGCAAGCACGACATGAAAGTCATGAGGACAACAGCGAACATCCAATCACGTTTGAATCACGTTGTGATCACGAAACATTCCAGAACTCAAGATCAATGCAAAATTAGGCCTACTTGGATTTTTGTCATTGAAAATTCAATGTTAAATGCTCGGTTCTGGATTGTTTCGAAGGCCCAAAAGGGAAGTAGCCAAGGGTAAACCCGATCAGAATATTCCCAAAAAAATTGCACCAATTGACTTTTTGCCAAAAAACATTTTGGCCCGAGTCACAAAAGGGAAGATTTGAGCTAAATTAAACCATGACGTCACTTGGATGGCTGTATAAGTTGGCCTACTCCATGGGTGACGCCATTTTCTTTTTCACTAACGCTATCAAGAGCCCCAAATATCAATTTTTTTGGGAAAATTTGGCAAAATGGAATTTTAGAAACTTGGAACAATGAGCAGTCAGTGACGTCAGTGAAATTGGTCAAATTTAGCTTTCTTTTGTGGACATTTGTCAAGATTGAATTTTGAAAATTTGAAAGAAATGCCTATATTTGGAAATGGGTGGAGCTATGACATCACAATTATGACGTCACTGAAATTGGTCTATATTTACAGTTTTCTGTATGGAAATTTAAATTGGTATTTTGGAAATTTGGAAAATGGGCAGTCAATGCCTATGTTTGGATATTTGTGGAGCTATGACATCACAATTAAGTGAAATTGGTCTATATTTTGTTTTCTTTGTTGAAATCTGACAGGATTGATCGAAGTTTGAAAATGTGAAAGAATGAGCAGCAGTGGCGGATTTAACGGTCAGCAAAGTCAGCATTTGCTGACTGCGCCCCCAGCAAAAGTCTATTGGGGGGCACCCCAATTGATAGTGCTGAAATTTTTTTTAAAATTTAGCATTGGTTTGCTGACCACGCCTTTTGGCTTAAATCCGCTGCTGATGAGCAGTCAATGCCTATATTTGGAATGGGCGGAGCTATGGCATCGCAAGTATGACTTCAATGAAATTGGTCAATATTTAGTTTTCTTTTGTGGAAATTCGACAAGATTGAATTTTGAAAATCTGAAATAAAAGCCTATATATATTTGGATATGGGCGGAGCTATGACATCCCAATTATGTCGTCACTGAAATTGGTCTATATTTACAGTTTTCTTTGAGGAAATTTAATAAATTGGTATTTTGGAAATTTGGAAGAATTGGCAGTCAATGCCTATATTTGGAGATGGGCGGAGCTATGACATTGCACTTATGACGTCAGTGAAACTGGTCTATATTTAGTTTTCTTTTGTGGAAATTTTGAAAAATGGAATTTTGGAAATTTGGAAGAATGGACAGTTAATGCCTATATTTGGATACCGTATGGGTGGAGCTATGACATCACAATTATGACGTCAGTGAAATTGATCAATAAGATTTCTTATTGGAAATTTGGCTAAATGAAATTTTGAAAATTTGGCAGAATGGGCAGTAGGCCTACGTCAGTGCCTAAATTTAGGTATGGGTGGAGCTATGACATCACAATTATGACGTCAGTGAAATTGGTCTATATTTACAGCTTTCTTTATGGAAATGTGGAATAATGGGCAGTCAATGCCTAAATTTGGACATGGGCGGAGCTATGACAATGCAATTATGACGTCAGTGAAATTGGTCTAAATTTACTGTTATTTTGTGAAAATTTGGAATAATGGACCGTCCTTGCCTCTATCTGGATATGGAGAAGCCATGCTAAGACACCACAATTATGACGTCAGTGTTTCAACATCATTTTACTAAAATTAGATATAAAATTACAAGTACTTTTGTTGCATCCTTCTAAGATAGGTCTAGTATAGATACGTGACTTTCATGTGAGATGTGGTTCTATACATGTACTTTAATTGACCTTTGCCCTTTCTCCAACTAAACGTGAAATTTCAATCAACTTCCAAATTTATGTAGCCCCAAAGTAGGCCTTCCGCTGATTTTTTTACAACATCCTCTTGTATAATTGCCTTAATTATGTATAATTAGAATCCAGTGCATATACACATCAGTCAAAATGGCCGTGAAATACTGAATGTTAACCTCACGCCTCATATGACACATGGGCCAGTATGTGACGTCACATTCAAAAATAATTTATTGAAAATTATTTTCCAAAACTATGAAAGTTATACTATTAGCTTAGAGATGAATGTAAATTATTGTGGTATGGTGCACCATCATTTCAAAATAATAAGTATTTTACCAAATTGCCACACTGCAATTCTACCCTCAACACAATGTTGACCAGTGTGGCCAACATCATCATCAACATGTTGCAACATGCTGAATATAGGAACACTTGCGATGGTTTTGCACCACCTCTAGAGGATGTTGATTTTGCTGGATGGAAAGCCATCAAAATTGACGTCATCAAATAATGTCATTTCCTATCGTTGGATTTCCAACTGCAGATTTGGAATGTTTTAATGATGCATGCTGGGATTGTTTTGCTAGATTTCAGTGTTGAGTTTAGGAAGGTACTCATAAATGGATAAAATGCCATCAAAATGGACGTCATCACATGATGTCACTTCCTTTTGTTAACTTTCCAACAGCAATTTAGGTACATTTTATGATGCATTCTGGGATTGCTTTGCAACATAAGCTCAACACTGTGTTGAGTGTTGGATTTCAGTGTTGAGTTTAGGAAGGTACTCATAATTGAATAAACTGTCATCAAAATGGACGTCATCTATGATGTCACTTCCTTTTGTTGACTTTCCAAAAGCAATTTAGGCACATTTTATAATGCATTGTGGGATTGTTTTTTTAACATAAGCTCAACCCTGTGTTGAGTGTTGGATTTCAGTTTTGAGATTTGGACAGAAAGCCATCAAAATTGACGTCATCACATGATATCACTTCATTATGTTGGCTTTCCCCCAGCATTAATTTAAGACGTTTTTAAGATGCATTCTGGGATTGTTTTGCAACATAAGCTCAACACTTTTGAGTTTAGGAAGGTCCTCATAGCTAGATAGAAAGCCATAATAAATGACGTCATTTCCTTTTGTTGACTTTCCTATAGAAAATTATGATGCATTCTGGAACTGTTGCAACGTTGCTTTTATTAAAAAAATATGATTTAAAATTTTTTTTAAAAAACAAGATTTTTATGATTTTTTCCCCCAAAAAAACTCATGATTTTTTAACCTTCATCCCATTTATCACGTCAAATATGAAAAACTACAGGGTAACAATCATTCACGAATCACGTTACAAGCGTGCAGAAATGCATAATAAGCGTGCATTTTTTTTTCCCATTCTAAAATCTGTCTATTCAGAAGCCCTGACAATGGTAAAAGGTAAATGCGGCTTTTAATAGTGCACCATACCGCACGCAGCCTGTTATTACCATATCACAATGCGGTACAATTTTATAACTCTTTTGGTACAAAATCAGGGACGTAAATTGGTATACCAGGCCATCATATCATAACAAAAGGTTGATGGGACTTCACGGTTAATTGCTACTTTTCAACCTTAATATTCTGCCAGTCAACCTCCCATAAATTCTATTTCACAATGTGAAGGCCAATGCAATTATTGTTACATCATCGAGCAGAAAATTGTAACAGAAAATGTCACAAGTTAGGCTTATGTCAATTGTTACATTAATTTTGGCAATGACAGGGATTTTTAAAGATTTCAATGTCAGAAAATGTGATGAAAAAAGCTGACCCAATTGGGAAAAATTGATCTTATCAGGTTCTGGCCTCAAAAAAATTGGGTTTTATTTTCCAAAAAACTAATAAATAAATGAGACAATTCGCTAATAAAACAGAACACTGTATATGTACTGAATATTTTGGGGCAGTATGGGGCGCCACTTTGTTTCTTATTTACTGACTTGGGCGATTTTATTTCAAAAAAATGTTTGGGCAAATGCCAAAATTTTTTTTATATATCCAGCTCAGTAAATAAGAAATAAAGTGGCGCCCCATACTGCATTTTCTCAAATCAAATTCTTCCATATAAAATAGAAATTTTGGAAATTTGTCCTAAATTTTTTGAAATCTTCATAAGATCCAAAAAATGATGTGGCGCCCCATACTGCATTCTTCTCAAATTAAATTCTTATAAAAAAAAAATGGGAATGAAAAATTTAGGAAATTTGTCCCAAAATTTTCTTAAATATCCAGCTCAGTAAACATGAAACAAATGGAGCACCATACTGCATTTCTCTCAAATTAAATTCTTCTATTTGGAATGAAAGTTTGGGTTTGTCCCAAAATTTTTTAAAATAACCATAATACCCAGCTAAGTAAATACATGCAGTATTGTTCTCAAATTAATTGTTTTTTTTTCAATTTTCACTAAAATTTTGGGACAAACCCAAATTTTTAATCACAATAGAATAATTTAATTCGACAAAATGGAGTTTGTCACTTTGTTTCTTATTTAATGAGCTGGATCTTATGTATATTTTACAAAAATTTGGAAAAATTTCCAAAATTTTCATTAATAATAGAAAAAATTAATTAAGAGAAAAATACAGTGTGGAGCGTCACTTTGTTTCTTGTTTACTTAGCTGGATCTTATGGATACTTTAGAGAATTTATGGACAAATTTTCCAAATTTTCATTCCTAATAGATTTTTAAATAGAGAAAAATTTAGTATGGGACACCACTATTAGAAAATTTTAAGACAAATTTCCCAAATATTCAGTCCTAATAAAAGATTTTAATTTGAGAAAAATGCATTATGGGGCGCTACCTCGTTTCTTATTTACAGAGTTGTAGGTGTTATAACATTGGCCTACTTCTGAAAAATTTGGGCAAATTTCACACATTTTTCAGGTCTAATTAAAAAGTTTAATGTTAGCAAAATGCATTGTATGGGGCACCACTGTCTTATTTACTATCTTCAATGTTAATAATTTTATAAACATTTAAAAAATAATGCATAAATATTTCGATTAGTTGATTAGAGGTTATGGATTTTGTGAATTTTGGGGCAAAATTCAAAACAATGCAAATTTTAAAAAATGTATAGCGAGCAGTATGGGGCGCCACTTTGTTTCTTATTTACATAGTTGAAAATGTTTATATATCTCAGAAAAAGTTTGGGCAATTTTTAGAAAGCTTCAGGACTAATTAAAAAATTTTGGAGCAAAATTTCAAAAAAATTATATAAATTTAGCAAAATGCATAGCAAGCTGTATAACTATGGGGCTTACAATATCATGAAAAATGTCACATTAAGAAGTATGGGGCACCATGTTGTTACTCATTTCTCATAGCATAGGCCTACTGTAGCCTATGCTAAAACGTATTTCCCCATCTGTAATGGTTGTATAATGAACTCTTTATTAGCCAACTTACTGAATTCTGCCAAAAGTGTGCCAATGGATTTCGTATTCCAAATGGAGATTTTACAACCCACACCTGTGCTCCAATTTCAACTAAAATTCAGTCGAAATTTTTCGAATTAATGCAATTAAAAGCTAATCTCAAGATGCTCTCTAACCAGCACACACAATTTACCAAAAAAACTAAAGCTTATTTACGATACACTTTCCAAAAATAGCACGTCTGTTCCAAATACCAACAGAGCACAGGAAAGGAATGTTAAGTACATCAAATGCCATCAAAATGTACTCATACCTCTTAAGATGTGCAAGTACAGCTTCAGCACGCCATTTTGTTTACTGTTAAGCCTATCATAACTGTATTTCTTACCATAAATAAATAATTTGAAGAGTGAACACTTAGGAACCACAAAAATTATTCCCATTAAAAACTGCTACGAAATCAAAAACTAAGAATTTTGAATGGGATTTAACATGGGATTATTAGGATCAGCAAGGGTCCCCCCTTGGAAATATTTACATCAAAATTAAAAAACTAAGAATTTTGAATGAGATTTAACATGGGATTTTTGGGATCAGCAAGGATCCCACCCCCAATCCTCTAAAATATGCACATACAAAATTGCAGCGTAATTGCAAAGCACAGAGTTAACATGGAAAATGTTTAAATTTTATCACGAGCACAAGATGTACAAAAAGTAAGTGTACTCACACTGCTGTAGCCAGACGTGGAGGCCTGCCCTGAGGTCCTTCTATGCCTTCCAAACGAGTAAGCCGAGATGTCATCGTTCGACCCAAACCTCGAGTGCCTGGATGAGGTCGTTGACGACGATGGCGACGCTTCGCCACTCTTGGCGTCGGCCTCTTCGTCACCGCTCTTCACGGCGGCGGCGTCGCACAGGTTGTGGTTGGCGTCGTACTTGAAGCGTGAGAAAGTCCGGTTGGAGTTTTCGTCAAGGTTCAGCTTGCCAGATCGGGCCGAGCCAGTGCTGAGCGACGGCGACGAGCTGCCGGACGATGACGACGAGGCCGAAATTCCAGAGTCCGAATCCAGCAGATTGCTGCTGCTGGCATAGCTAGACTTAAGGCCGAGCCGTGCGTCCAGGTTAGTCCTGTCAAAGGTGCGGCGGTAGGAGGAGGAGGCGCCGGTCTCTCCGAACCGCCGGTAGTTGGTGAGCACGGGCGACGACACATGGTCGTGGATGGCGTCGCAGCTGCTCTTGGTTGCAGTGACGGTCGTCCGGAAGTCAAACTTGGCCAGGCGTGACTTGAGGTCGATGTCGGCGATGCGTGACGTGGCTGACAGATACGCTGTCGTGCTGCGCGGTGGCAGGGCTGTGGACGCCGATGTCCGGTACGACGTGTTGGTCAAGTGGTGCGACGAAGGCCTGTAGGCACTGGCGCTGCGGTCGAGGCTGGTCGTACGTGTATGGGTGGTGCGGGAGGATAGGTAGGAAGAACCGGAAGGGGAGGAGCCAAGGTACGACGAGCTGCGGTAGGTAGAGTACGTGCTCGGTGACGAGGAGTAGCAAGATGGCCGTCTCGAAGTGGTTGTCGCCATGTCGCTGCTGCTGTAGGGCATACGGGAGGTAGGTGTCGCTGTTAGAAGATTTCCGGCATTTCCGGTGAATTTACGTAGGCCTATACGAAACACGGCCCTTGTATAACAGCTTTTTTACTTTGCAATTAAAAAATTCGACACTAGAGGGCGTTTCAGGGGTCGATGCTTTTCGGAGTCGTTAGTTTTGCTGCAGAGTTGCGGTGTTTCGGTAGTTCGCACAAATAGTATTCCAAAGGGTTCGGGCTTATGGCGCTTCAGTGTTCGTTACAAAAATAATTTTTAATCTGAAATTATAAAAAAAATATAATAAATTAATAAACGTTTTCAGAAAAAGAAGTTCTGACACTGCAAACAAATATCTTGGAATTTAAAAAATAGGCAACTAAATGTCCTTGGCAGGAGTGCCGTAGGTCCAAAACATTTATCTCACATTTTTACTTGAAACCCTGACTTTCCTTATCGCATTTTTTTGAGAAAAAATATTTGCAAAACTTTCTGGGTCACGTTACGTTATTCCACTTGTTTTTTGATAGCTTAAAAAATAGGTTTACAAACTTGTTTCGAGAGATAGCCACCAGGGGCCTTGAAACCCGATTAAGCCATTTGAAATGGAAACATGTTTTTAACATTCCTGTTGGCATTCCGCGCAGATATGTAAGAGATTTGAGAGATATTTTTAACAGTGATATAAATAGGATTTTGCACTTGTCCTAAAAAAAAGGAGCAACATGCAAAGAAATCTGAGTAAATATTTTTCGCTATAGAAACAGGCTGCTTCGGAAATTTACGTTTCAAAAATCTATTTCTGTCAGATCCGTAGTCGTTTGGATCCCACGCCTGACGTCAACAGGCCTATTCGTGACCAATCATGACATCACATCCAAAAAAGTTCTAAATAATTTGACATTTGAATGGCTTAATGGAATTCCACAAATGATTGGCTGAAATCAGTGAATGAATTTAGCATGTTGCAATAGAACATCACCAAAACAAAGATGACGGCTTTTTATCAAAACAACCGTCAAGCATTTAGAAAGTACGAAGGCTCCGTATATACCTGGTTGATCCTGCCAGCAGTAATAATCAAGATGGCGGACATTCAAACATAATTAAAACAAATTTGTACCTTGTTGCAGCTAAAAAAAAAACACGCACTAATATAGCAGGTCTATTTGTGGTACCTCAAGACGTCACATGAAAAATATGTTAAACAATCTGACACATGGTTGGGTTCAGCTTAATTTCCAATGAAATTCAACAAAATAATTTTCAGAAATCAGTAGGTTTATATGAATTTATCATGCAGCAAAAAAAATGCAATATCAGAAAACCAAGATGGCTGTCTCCATTAACATAGAATTCCAAAAATTGCACCTTTATGGCTAAAAACATGTGCTAAAATAGATGGGTCTACATGTATTCATAACCCTTCATGACGTCACACCCAAAAACTGCTAAATAATCTGACACATGGATGGCCTCAGGTCAATTACAAAACCTGCAAAATTCAGCAAACAGATTGATGAATTCAGCAAAAATAAAACAAGATCAGGAAACCAAGATGGCGGCATGCATTAAAATCAAATGCCAAAAATCGCACCTTCCTGGCTAAAAAATTAACGCTAAAATAGAAGGGTCTATTCATGCATCCTCATAGACGTCGCAATGCAAAAAAAGTGATGAATAATTTGACACAGGGATGGCTAACAAGATTCATTAAACGGTTTGCTGTAATCAGCACACAAATTCAGCAAAATAAACTGCATCTGAAAGCCAAGATGGCGGCCATCATTAAAATCAAATGCCAAAATCGCACCTTCCTGGCTAAAACGAAGTGGTAAAAGCAGAAAACGTTACTTTATTGACGTCATACGACGTCGCTGAACCAATTAATTACGATAACAAGGTTAGTGGTCAGTCGCAATAACATTTTAGAACGTACTAATGGAAAATAGTTAAACCATTAAAAGTGGTTATGCCTAAAAAGTATGGAGGAACTTGAGTACAACAGACAGTGCCAAAAATGTCGTTATCAAAATTTAATGACAAGGTTAGCATCTTCAAGCCCGCAATGGTACCAGCTTACCAGTACCAACCCAATCAGGGTAGTCCTGACTGGTTTGAGGAACTGACCAAAACTTGCCATTTTTAATGTCTATAGGAATTAAAATCGTTAAACGTGGTGCAGTAGTCAAAGGCCTACATTTTTTGCACGTTTACTTTCTTTTGAAATTTCTGGATCTGGTATACCAGTAACAAGCTAGTACCCATTTGGAAAATTACCTATATGGTACAATGGAGTTCAATACCAGCCTAAATCCTTTGAAAACGTCAATATAACCCAGATAGGCTTTACTGATGACACTGGGTCAGAATACCAGTATGACCAATGACCAAATACCATGATGCCAACAATTGACTAGTATTTTATTGTCGAAAAATTCTAATGAGCATTTTTGCATCACTGTAGTCTGTTATCAGTAAATTGTCATTGTGCTATATATTGGTCATTAAAAGTACAGAGGGTACCACAATTATAAAAAGCAAATTTACTTTCGAAAAATGTCACAAATTAACAAATTTGTACCATGATATGGTAACATGATGGTATCACACATGGGTATCACAGCTTAAGCACCCAAACCATAAGTACACCTTGGAGACTTAGTAGTTGCCTAAATAAAAGTAGGGAATAGTGGTAGCTTATATTTTTACTGGTACTGTGGCAGCTAACTTTAAGGTGATAGTTGCACGATGGTACCATCATTACCATGGGGACCTCTCAAGCACTGTGGTACCTTGAAAAGTTGCCAAAAATGTGTAGGACACCACAAAAGTCAGGTTTAATTAAAAAAATGATACTGATACCATGTTGGTACCATTTATGGACCTGGCCCACATGGTGAGTACACATGATAGAACAAAATTAAACAGTGTAAAATAATTTGAAGGTCAAATGATATGTATACCACCGAGAAAAGTGAAAAAATGATACAATTTGGTATAATGCCAGGTACCATGAGTATATCACAGAGCTCTAAGCATACCCATAGCATTGGGTATCTGATAAATACCTGAGTACAGAGTAACTACTTTGAAAACTGGTACAAAACTGTAATATGGTAGGCCCTACCTGGTATACTTGGGTACCATAATTTAAAGCCAAATTTGCTTGCACGATATAAGTACCCACAAGTGTCAAATCCGTGCGTTACCCTAAGCATACCTATACCTTTGGGTACCTGATAAATACCTGAGTATATAGAATAACAAAGTTTTAAACTGGTACAAAACCGTGTAGTTTTGGTACCTAGTAAGTACATGACATTATGGGTACCATAATTTAAAGCCTTATTTGCTGGCACAAATCCATGCGATATGATATAGACCCTATACCGGTATGGTATATGAAACTATCCAAATTAGAATTGTCACTATACCCAAATTGCACCCAAGAATTACGACAGGAACTACTATAAATACCTTAAACAAGTCGAAGAGTTGGTACAAATCCGAGTGACATGGTTTCTGGTACAAAAAAATGGTAATATCACAAGTACGCACACACACAAACACCGATACAAAAAAAAGAATATACTAGTTCGAGGAGCAAGTTAAATTCCCATCCTACTCCTCTGACCGACTTGCCAGCAGAAAAAGGTATTGGGAAACACCAGTACGCACTGGATTTGATAGTGAGTTGGCGCATGCGCTGTGACAGTGCAGAGTTGGCCAGGTGCCAACATTTTAAAGGTATTTGAAAATGGAAGGTAGTGTGTGAGTGAGGTACTAGAACGGCGTCATTATCATCCCACGCTTCTGTATCGTGTGTGGTGCGTTCTTTTCTTGGCTTGATTTTTGCTTTGAAAAAACGACCTTTTTTGGGGGAATTTTGGACCAGGTTACAGGAGGGAGGCTATCGTTGGGGGGTCAGGGAGGGGTCAATTAGTGAGGGTTTTCCCAGTACGAGGTAACTGTTACCCCCACGGTCCCACTAGGATTCCGTAGGTTTAGTAGTTAGTTTTGACATACCGGTTCGTGAGGCTGGATTCAATTAATGCAAAAAGTAAACAAAAAAATCATGCATAAATAATTTGATAAAACCTCTGACCTTTTCACAAAAAAAAGCAAAAATTTAAATTTACTTGTTTTTGGAAATGTATTTAAACATGAAGAAAAAATTAATAAAATAATAAAAAAAAATAATAAATGAAATAATTTCACTGTGGCAAAAGTAAACATACAAAAATAAATTTATTCTAAATTTGTAAACAATATATTTTAAATTTGTAAAAAAAAAAAAATATTCAAAATTTGTAAACAATATTCTTAAATTCGTGAAAAAATATTCTAAATTTGTAAAAAACATTATTCTAAATTTGTA
>JAQIXP010001771.1:0-17096 GCA_034700285.1 Proteroiulus fuscus | reverse complement strand
CATATTGTTCTATCTGTTCACCAAATTTCAGCCTTTTAACATTGTTTATTTCTAAGTTATACCATTTTCCCACGAAAGCGCTATTATCTCAAAACCCACTTTTTGCAAATTGGCGACTTCTCAATTAAACCATCGATATGATGAATGCATTGACGTCATACATGGTGTCATTCAGGGCCGATGAGGGGATACTAAATTATCGAAATTGACTTCCAAGTTCCGAAATATTTATTGAGATTCAACCGAAAATCCCCAAGCTACTATCAGCATAGCCTAAACTGGGCACTTAAGCTTCTCCAATCGTGAAAGGGGAAATTAAATTAATGCAATTTTGGGAATTCTTTATAGGGCATTTTTTTTTCTTGCGTGGTTTTGGGGTGCACAAATTTAAACAAAATGTTGTCTTTATGTGTGTCAATAGATGAACCATGCCTGTCGTGCATTGGCATATATGATGGAAGCTTTGCCTAGATCATCTGCTGTCGTTGTGGATGCAATTCCTGTATTTTTGGAGAAATTGCAAGTGATTCAATGTATGGATGTTGCCGAACAATCGCTTACTGCCCTGGAAATGCTTTCTCGACGCCATGGAAAAGCCATTTTGCAAGCTGTAAGCAATTTGAATCCCACTACACATAACGTGTTTTGGCATGGCCAGCTTTAAATAGCTATCGTTTCATCATGGGCATGTTTCTTTAAATAGAGAGGGGTTTCAGCCTGCTTGATGTATTTGGACTTTTTCTCCATCAATGCTCAACGTGCAGCCCTCGCCATTACTGCCAACTGCTGCCAGAATGTCAGCCCCGACGAGTTCTGCTTAGTATCAGATTCTTTGTCTTTACTTAGTACCCGACTCACGCACCAGGATAAGAAATCTGTAGAAAGTGTTTGCCTCTGCCTTTCGAGGCTCGTGGAGAATTTCCAAAATGATTCCAAAATTCTTCAGGACATTTCGGGACATGGGTTACTTTCCAACATTCAACAATTGGTTAATATTTTTGGTTACTATTCATAGTTATTCATTTGTTTCATATACGATAATGTACTCGGTGTGTTTATACAGTTTTTCATTTGTTTTGGCAGCTGGTTGTGTCTCCACCAATTATCAGCACCGGAACTTTTATTATGGTGATCAGAATGCTTTCCATGATGTGTTCTAGTTGCCCTGAGCTGGCTGTGAAACTCCTAAAACAGAGTAATTTATGAACCTTTTCACCGAGTTTTTTTGGGGGGATTTTTAAAATTTTCCTTAGTATTGATTGCATTTTGTGATTATATCGAACCAGATATTGCTGAGACTCTTTGCTATTTATTAATGGGGACTTCCGAATCGAATAGTGATGATGTCGAACTAGTTTCCAGAAGCCCACAGGAGCTTTATGAAATGACGTCACTGATAGGGTAGGCTAAATTTCTTGGGATTCTCGTTTGCTTCATGTTGAAGATGTTTATCACTCAATATTTTTTATCTGAAAATAGGGAGTTAATGCCCAAGCTACCAACTGATGGAATTTTTCAAGTGGACACAATTTTAAGCAAGCCGACGGCATTGCCGCAAGATACTGTCACGTGGCAGTGGAGAGATGACAGAGGATTATGGCACCCGTATGCAATTGTAGATAGTCGTATGATTGAGGTAATTAATATTTTTTATATTTTTAGCGAGGGGGGAAGTTCCCTTACTGGGCTGTAGGCCTTCCGGGGTTTTTTTTACACCTTTTGTTATGAGGAGAGGGTTTGTATTATGGTCATTGCTATCTCGAATGATATTAGTGAATCTTCTTGGATTCAATAGGATTGGTCAATCCTTAATTGTTTTGGAAGTCACCGTTTAAAATTTTTTTTTAATTTTACTACCACAAAATTTTGAGTTTCTCACCGTTTTGATTATGATTTTCTTGTGAAAGTCGTGAAAATCTGTTTAAAACATAAAACAGAAACCCTTGTTAAGAAATTGTGGTAATTGAAACTAAGTGAATGTGAAATAATTTGCATGAATTTAAAATTTAGAAGCAAGTTAAGATGTGATATAGCATTTTTTAATTATTTTTAATGTATATTTTTGCCTAAAAGACTGCTCATCAGTCTGGTGAAGATGAACTGACGTTGTCCACCATGGGGCGTGCATATACAATCGATTTTGATTCGATGCAGCAGATAAACGAAGATACTGGCACTACTAGGTCCGTGCAGCGTAAAGTGCATCACCATTTAGGGGCTGGCTCAGGTAATAAATTCTGATCAGTTTGTGAGACTTCAAAGTATTTGAGATTTTTGATGTAGATTATTAATGTTTTCTTGCTCTGATCTTCAGCATCCAGCTCGAGTCTATGCAGTAATGATTCACGCATTGACTGTCTTCAGGAGGACCAGGAATTGGCAGTGTCATTTATCCGCTCCCTTTTTGCAGTTCTTTATGAAGTGTACAGTTCATCGGTGAGTGTAGGGCTACAGCATGTGTTATGCGATCGCCTTTTCTGAATACCTGCGTGTCTTATTAATGCAAGTTTTAAATCTTAGGCTGGACCTGCCGTACGCCACAAATGCTTGCGGGCCCTACTTAGAATGGTTTACTTCGCAAGCCCAGATCTTCTCAAAGAGGTTTTAAGAAATCAACAAGTATCGAGTCACATAGCCGCAATGTTGTCGTCTAATGATCTGAAGATCGTCGTAGGTGCACTTCAGCTGACCGACATTTTAATGCAGAAATTGCCCGACATATTTGCAGTGTATTTTCGAAGAGAAGGTACGTGCTTTTTTATTCTACTTTTAAGATAGGTTTGCTTTCTGTTTATTTTTGGCTATGATGATTTGCTAACCTTCTTCTGATTTTAATTATGAGGAGTTAATATTGCTTTACCGGATACTGAGCCATATTTAGTGTGGCTACTAATTCGGGGAACTGTTGCATTTATTATCTTGAAATTTTGAATAAGATTTGCCTAATTTGCCAGAAAGTTTTTTTTAATTTGAAATGGTCCTTAATCCTGTGGCAAGGCCTTTTTTTAATTAAATAATCGTGCTGATAATTTGTGGAAGATTTGGAATCATCCAAATGTAGATATTTGTGATATTACGTTAAGGAATGCTCTGATTCTGACTTAGAATTTTAGTAGCCACCCTAAAGGGAGTATTTTTAGACAAACTTTTTTTTAAATTTATGTGTGTGTTTGGAAAACTTAGCATACTTTATATCATTTCGAATAGGTGTAATGTATCAAATAAAACGTCTGGTAAATCCAGATGTGCCATTAGGCCTTTCGCCTCCAAAGGACCAATGGGTTGGAGGGGCATCTGGCTCGTCATCAACGGGGCCTGCTTCGGCCACTGCACTGGCATCTGTGTCCTCTCCCGCCTTAACTAGCAGTGCTTCCACTGCTTTATCTGCAAGTCATACTGCCGCTGCTTTAGCATCATCATCTTCATCCTCATCATCTTGTTCTTCGACGATTCCATTATCCCCGTCTTGTCGAGTTGTCTCTCCACCCTCCACCGTTATCATATCCACTGCCCATTCTTCACCAGCATTTTCATCTTCATCAATTGTGGCATCGTCTTCATCTCTCGGTCCTTCATCACTCATTGCATCACACGCTTCATTCACATTTGGAAGTAGCGGAAGTTTGCTTCTGCCAACCAGCAGCAGCGTTGTGGCAGCACCTTCTACCCCTGATCGAAGGAGTGCATTTGACATTGACGATCGTAGCAGTAGTCCGGCCCCACAGTTGTACGTACTTTTGTTTTAGTTTTATTTTGCTAAGGATTTGTCCATGAAGTACGCTTGCGTAAAAACTCCACGATGGAGTTAAAATTATATTATTATGTGAATATTATTTAAAAATGTAATTACATGTAAATTCCTAATGCTTCCATATTTTGGAATTTTCAATTGGAGCGTTGAGATATCAAAAAATTTTCAGTTTGGACTAATCACCAATTTTTGGATAATTTACGTAACTGGAATTTCAGTAATTTAGTATTGCAGCAAAAATTTACTTAAGAATGTCTCCTACCCCAAAGCGCAAACGTCATTTCAGGACGACCCTGATACTCATTATTTGTGAGGAAATTTGAGAACATTTTTTATTTTTAGAAGATTAAGTGATGTCCTTAAAAGAAAGCGAACTTCTAAAAGAGGTGGCAATGGGAGTGGAGGTAGCGGTAGCCGAAAAGCTAGAGCTGACGATGACTTACGGGTGTACAGTGGGAAAAGCTCCGTGTCGGTGGCAGCCACCTCATCAGCTTGTACCTCAGTCGGAGCCATTTCCAGCCGAGCTGCCCCATCTGGCCGAAGTAAGCCTTGGCTCTTGTTATCAAATAGTGATGGAAGGAGGGGAAGAGGCGTTAAGAAAACTTCTAGTGATTTTTGTAAGTTGATTTTATACGGCATTGGTCGAGACATTTTATTTTACTGTGAATAAAGTGGTAAGTTGCCTTTTTTCGATGTAACTCGAAGGGTTAATGAGTCTTAACATGGGAGAAGCTTTTAAATTTATTTATATGATTTGGAGCCTTTCTTATCCCTCCCTTTCTTCCACATTTTAATTTATCAACAAGAAAAGTGGGTGCAACGTGACATCGTTAAGTATTGTAATTTGACAAAAAAGTTTCTTTCCCTAAAAATGTAGCTTCAAAAAGCAGCAGTTTCTTCGCAACTCTAAATCCCACGCGATGGGGCCGATCCAGTGCCAGCAGTCCTTTGGTTCCACGGAGCAGTCCTAAGGTAATTTGTCACTTGTTTTAATTTTTTGTTTATTTTGAATGTGTATATAATCGTGTAGTCAATGAACCAATTTGTTTGTTTATAGGAAACTGCTTTAGTAAAATCATCTAGTAGTAGTAATTTATCAGGACAGAAAGAGAAAGTAAAGGTGTGGATAAGGAATCAAGGTATAAATATATTCAAAATACATGTTCAGGTATTTAGGTAAATAACACTTTAGCATTTTGCCAAAATGGTTTGCTGTTCTTTTCAGCTGGAAAGTTTCTGCAGCAGTTCTTTGACTCTGAAAGCAATGGGGAAATTCATCCGGCTCTTAATGTTCTCAATCGTTTAACTAGTGCCATTAAACAGTTATATTCAAAGGTAGGCCTACATATTTAATTAAAGTGGGATGCGACCCTAAGAAAGTTGCTAAATAATAAATTATTAATATTTGACATGCCGATAGCTTTAATTGCCAATCAATCAATAATAATTTTGTAACTAAAATTTACAGAGTGACCTTGGTCTGAATAGTCTTCGGGAAATTTGTGCCATTGTTCTACAAAGTGATATTTCACCATTTGAAGTAATTCATAGCGGCCTGGTTAATAAACTATTGGAATATCTAACTTCCACTGCCGAAAATGTGTATCATTCGTCGGGTGATTTGTCTGCCGCCTCGTCGTCATCATCCCCAACGTCGTGCTCCGTTTCCAACGCAACCCACGAACAAGGAGTTGGGGGCGAAGAGTTACGGGAGCGACGTCTTAGAGTTTTTCTTCATGTCTTCCTTAAGTGTCCGGTAAGCCTGCTTTTAGGACGGTTAATCCCTCAGGTTATGTGGTACCTAGCTAGCTACATTACTTGAATGATGGTTGCATGTTTTTTTTTATCTTTGCAGTTAGATCCATTTGAATGTGATAATTTTCATGAGTTCGATGGGGAGGCCGGAACAGTGCCACTCTCTGCTTTGGTAACTAAGCTCGAAGCTTGTGTTAATCAGTTGGAACAATTTCCGGTCAAAGTTCACGATTTGCCCAGTGGTCTCGGTGGTACACGGGGTGGTACTAGTGCTTTGAAGTTTTTCAACACTCATCAGCTCAAGGTAATGCCGTCATTCTGGCTGAATTTTTAAGTCGCTCTTGTGTCTTTCACATCATGAAGTAGATTTCATAAAAGATTTGTTCATGGTTATAGTCTGCTTGAGTAATATGTAACTGGGTCTCATTCTGTCTTGACAAAAGGTTTTCCACATTAGATAGAAAACTTTTTAACTTTTCTAGATAGGTCAATCTTAATAATTAATGATAGAAGAAAGAATGTTAGCATGGTCAATTAATAATGCATTGCAATGTCTTCAAACACTTACAATAATAGTTACCTAGTAACATTATAAGGTAATTGAAAACTTAACATGGACATTTTTTTTTATTTTTCTAATTTGCTAGTGCAATCTTCATCGTCATCCGGATTGTAATAATTTAAAACAGTGGAAAGGGGGACCTGTAAAAATTGACCCACTTGCTCTAGTACAGGCTATTGAAAGATATCTACTGACCCGTGGCTACGGACGAATACGGGCAAGTATTATTTTCTTGCAGTTTGCCTCAATTATGTGCATGTTTGTAATTTTTTTATTTTGTATAGGAAGAAGAAGATAATCTTAGTGATGAAGATAACTCTGATGATGATATTGACGATACCATGGTAAATTTTATTTATTACAAATAATTTTGCTGCTTCAAAGTGTTGCTTTGTTTCATTATGTTTGTTTGTTCCGATACAAGGCGGCAGTTATAATTAGTCAAGGCCACGCAAGGCATAGATTGCAGTTCTGGATCGGTGATCACGTACTACCCTACAACATGACAGTATATCAAGCTGTCAAGCAGTTTGGATGTTCTCAGGGAGCTTCCATGCAAGATGGGCACGATACGGATACGGATTCTGAAAATCCCATGGGACATACTGGCATTTGGGTTCAGACTCACACCATCTGGTATCGGCCTGCACCGGAGAGTGACGTGTCTTCCACTTCTTCCGGTGTCAGCGGAGGTCTGTTCTCTCGTTCTGGTCACGGATCTGCAGGGTCTTCCGGTGGCGGCGCATCTTCTGCCTTTGCCGCGGCATCGTCAGCTCTTTCCGCCTCGTCTGCCATCGTTGGCATCACGACTGCATCAAGCTCTGGTAGAAAGGGGAAAAATTCTGGAAGCAAAAGTTCGGCCAGGAGAAAAGGAGACGAACTTTGGAATGGTGAGGAATGAGATTTGAATACCAACTTTTTAACTCCACTTTCCTCGACCTTCTGACTTCTCTTTTAATTTGTTTTTATTTATCTATGTACAGAAGGGATTGTTCCGGACTTTGCATCTCCATTATTTCCCTATCTAAGCCCAACTCTACCTCCTTCAGTGACTGTTCAAGATGCCTCTATAGAAGTCATTTCATTGCTCAGGGTATTATATGCACTCAATCGTTATTGGGGATCCTTGCATCAGGTAAGCAACTATATATATATGCCTGCTTTTTTTAATTTGTTTAAATTTCAACTTATGGAGTGTTTTCTTTTTCAATTTTTAGATTAGCACTTATCGCCCAATTTTAAGCATTCAGGAGTTTGTCAATGGAAAATTAACTGCCAAAGCCAATCGTCAGTTGCAGGATCCCTTAGTCATAATGACTGGCAATTTACCCACTTGGCTGGCCCAAATAGCATATGCATGGTAAGTAAATCCCATTTTGGAAAGGGAAATTTTTTGTTCGATGATTTATCTAGGCTTAAATGATTAAGCGATCAGCCCTTACTAGCATAAATCCAAATTTATGCTAAACAATTAGTATTGCGCGCAGAAGTGAAATTATGTGACTGAGAATAAGTCAGGGTGTCTGGCCGTCTGGAAAACCTGGAAATGTCATGGAAATCAGTAGTGTCTTGAAATGTCATGGAAATTTAATCTGTGTCTGGAAAATCCAAATAAAATTAAATAAAGTGGAAAATTAGGCACTATTGGTGGTTTTTAGCCCATTTTTAAGCAAAAAAGGTTGCCTGCGGCGCCATTTTCGGTCATTTTTTTTTGCAGTAAAGTACAAAGGCCTTCAGATTTTCGCCTGCAGGCCATGAAAAATATTTTTAATTTGGAAAAAAAATGGAATTTTTGGGTGCTTCCCAGGGTAGTTGCCAAATATTGCAGTTTTTAATTGCATATGTCAGTAAAAATGAGTTTAAAATCACTTTCATTTGGTCTGGAAATTTGTAAAAAAAATTGTCTGGAAAACCATGAAATGTCATGGAAATTTGTTACTAGATTTGGCCAGACACCCTGATAAGTGAACGGCTAATAATTGAGATGTTACCATGGTAGCTGAGCCTTGTCTTTTCCCTGTAAAGTCATTACGTGAAAAAGTGCTTAATTTTAATTGGTTTGCTTCTACATTTTAAAGTCAAGCCTATTGGGAGGTGTTTATTTATATGGCATATGTAAATAATTTGTCTATTGTGTTTCATTCCCATTTAATCGTAAACTAAACTCAGTACACAAAATTTCATACAGTGGAGATATCCATTCAGGGTTTAAATTAAAACCTCGGGTTAAGTTGAGGGTTAGTAAAAAATCCTATAGTCTTGAGTTTAGGTTTAGCACAAACACCAAGGGTTAACTTTTAACCCTGGATGGATATCCTCACTGATACTAATTTGAATTTTGCATTTTTGGGTAGCCCTTTTCTATTTCCGTTTGAAACCCGTCAAATGCTGTTCTATGCCACCTCTTTTGACCGGGATCGAGCCATGCAACGTCTTCTAGACTCCGTCCCAGAGTTGAGCAACAGCGACAGCAGCGAACGGGTAACGCCACGCTTGGATCGTAAAAAACGCACGGTCTCCAGAGATGACCTTCTCAAGCAAGCCGAGGTGGTTATGCAGGATCTTGGAAGCTCGAGGTCCCTCCTGGAAATTCAATACGAAAATGAAGTATGTTATGCTATCCATCGTGTATGCTCGTGACATTGAATATAGTTTGCAGTAATATATTTATCTTTTGTTTACTTAGGTCGGCAGCGGACTAGGTCCTACGCTTGAATTTTATGCCTTAGTATCCAAAGAATTGCAACGATCTGATCTCGAAATATGGAGGGGTGATACTGTTAGGGTCCAAGGAACGAAAGGGTCAGAAAAAGGAAGCTCGTTCGGTACCGACTACGTGCATAGCGCATGTGGATTGTTTCCATCTCCTCTAGGCCGAAGTTGTAAAACTGGTCATGTTACCAAAATCCGCAATAAATTCAAGTTCCTCGGGAAGTTCATGGCCAAAGCGTTGATGGATTCTAGAATGGTAAGATTGCGCTACTTTAGTGGGTTGGAACCAACAATTTTTTTAACTATAGTGTAAATTTATAAAAACTTAAAAATAACTGTTTTGTAAATATAATCTTACACATTTTTTCCCTAATTTTAGTTGGATATTCCAATGAGCCCAGTGTTTTATAAGTGGCTTCTTGGGCGAGAATCATATTTTTCGTCTTCAGATCTGGAAAATGTTGATCCTTTATTTGCCAAAACGTTTTACCGTCTAGAAGGACTCGTTCGTCGGAAAAATAAACTTATGACCGAATGCAAGGTTAGTGTCGTTTCTGCATAATTTTTCTTAAAGCATCTATAAATTGGATTATAAATTTCCAAAACTTTCTTCATTTTTAGTCTTTGTCAAGTATAAAGGAAGCCCTGGAAGAATTAACTGTAGACGGGTGCTCGATAGAAGATTTGCATTTGGATTTTACACTTCCCGGTTACTCCCTGGTAGAATTAAGGAAATTAGGCAGAGACATGACAGTGACTATTCACAATCTGGAGTCCTACTTGAAGGTGTGTAACTTTTCCATGTTTTGATCTTGGTCCAAAGTGCCGTTGATCACGTATTTACAAAAAAAAAAAACCCCAATATTTGCAGTTGGTTCTTCATTGGACACTTGTTGAGGGTGTAAATAGGCAATTTGAATCACTACGAGAAGGCTTTGAATCGGTATTCCCCATCTCCAACCTTCACATGTTCTATCCGGAAGAGGTGTGTTGAATTTTATTATTTTTTTTAGTACTGGCATTCCCATTTTTATTTATCGGAGCAATTGTCAATATATTGTTCTTATTTGTGTGGCAGCTGGAGATGCTGTTCTGTGGCAGCACTTCGGAATCGTGGGACGTGAAGAGTTTAATGGAATGCTGTCGACCGGATCATGGCTATACCCATGACAGCAGAGCTATAAAATTCCTTTTTGATATTCTCAGTGCTTATGACGGGGAGCAGCAAAGACAGTTTATGCATTTTGCAACCGGTTCACCAAGGTTGCCAGTTGGAGGTAGGAAATGTTTACATTCATTCAGTTATGAAACGTTATCTACAAAGTGTTATTGTGAGTTACCTTTATGGCTTGTTTAGATTGGGTTGTAATTTTTTATGCTATCGCTTAAACTGTGAGTTTGAGAGCTTTTACTCGAGAACCATTAGCCGTTTTTTTTTTTTAATTTTGGGATCGTCCTAAGTCCAAGTGAAGACTTTACTTACCAAATCCACAAATCTGTGTGTAGGAGGGGGTGAAGCTGGAAAACTTATACTGGCAATTATCCAGGGGAAAAAGGGGTGCCATCAAGGTTCATCCAAGTGGCATATTTCTTTATAAAATTGAAGAGACCACATGAGTCCAGATTTCTTGATTTGAGAAACATGCGTTTAAAAAAATTCAAGATTTATTGCATAGCAATTTGTTATTTTAAAATTCTAAGCTTAATTTTTAAGATAGAGATGCACACTTTGGGATACACCTTCACATTTTGGTTCCCTCAAAGGGAACCTATTTGTTTCGAGCCACCTTAACCCTATACCAAAATTTGGGGTACTTAAAGGGACAGTCTCACTTTGAAACAAGTTGGTTTTAATAAAAAGAGCGTGAGAAATTATAATTCAAATGGAAATTGCGATTGCATTTGACAATGTCTATCAATAAATAAAATAACCCGAATACCTGGATTTGGTTGGCAATGTGAAGCCTTAATAGACGCCATGTTTATTAAAGCATCGTAGTGCCTTCTATTGGAATGAAGGCGCGAACTCTCGTGAGGCCATAGACGTACATGTGCTAGGGGGCGCCACCTCACTTTAATGCATGCCGAAAGTGGCTGAAGGCTAAATAAAATGGCGCCTACTGTGTATTTTGGAAACGTCGTGATTTCTTCAAAATGAAAGATTGCTGCAATTATTATTGGCACAGAAATTAATATCTAGTAATTGTGTACTGTTTAAAAATAATTTGTTTCAAAGTGAGACTGTCCCTTTAATACCCAAAGTTTTAGTATAAAGTGATTTTGGCATTTTTCATCTTTAGTGGACAAAATGAGCAGCTTTTTCCTATCTCACCCCAACTTTTCATTTACCCCACAATTTTATGTAACTATCTCATTTTCTTCAAAAATGGACTAGTGGTTTTTGATCTAAGCTCTTCAATTAGTTAGTGTACTTTCAAATTATAGCTGAGATTATATAGGGTGATAGTGAAATTTGTATAATTTTATAGAAAGGTTGAAAGGACAGTTGGCTGACTTTGGTGTCAGAATACATCCCAAAAAAATGTATTCCAAGTGTAGACGTGAAACGTCACAACTATATTTTAATTCAATTCTGTTGTGCGATCTTATTTAGGATTTAAAAGCCTTAGCCCACCCTTAACAATCGTCAGGAAAACTCTCGAGCCGAACGAGAACCCGGACGACTTTCTGCCATCGGTCATGACGTGTGTTAATTATTTGAAACTTCCCGAGTATTCATCGTCAGAAATAATGAAGAAAAAGTTGCAAGTGGCAGCTCAAGAGGGACAGCATTCTTTCCATCTATCTTAACGTTGAAGTTGTTGGTGCTTCAAATCCCAACTTCTAGTTAAGAAAATACTGCAAAAACATCGTTTCCAGTCCCTAGTTCCACTACTCATGATGTGAATTTTATGCATTGAACCCGTGTACATTTAATGCCATTCACTAAAATGCCACAAAGAGGATAATTATGCAGCGTTTATTCAGTTTTTCTTTTTTTTTTATTTTTGCGCGATTGGTGCCACGAATAAGTGCAACTTTTTAAGAAAATCCAAAGTGGAACAGATCAGGAGATTCTGCCAATCGATTGTTACTAAACGCAGTGGGAATTCTTGTTAACCTAAAACCTGCCGTGCAAGTGTGTCTTAGGACCGATTGAAAGGAGTGCGTGTAACTGTTATTGTTGTACCTTGTATAAATAATATAAAAGCAGCAACTTTTCTATTCTGTGCAAAACGTTGAAGATTTATAAAAGGACACCTTAAATCTCGTTTTGTGGATCAAGACGATTCGCCAATGCCTCTCTTCAAGAGTTTGAATACAATTGCTTATTTACAATCGACCGTAATTTTTGTTCGGTATTTTTTTTTTTTTTGGAGAATAGTGTGCACTACGTTTAGTTCCCTGATCCTCGTTAAGATTTTTTGCTTTATCATTTGATCTTTTGGTTATTCCGTACTGTGCGCTTAGTTTACGGTCACGTTATATTTTTCACCAAATTTAGGGACATTCTTTGAGTTTTTATAGGCATGTCTATCTATGCGAGATCGGCTTGTTGTCCCGACATTGCTCTCAAAATGGCAATACGAGCTATGACCGACTGCTGTTTACCTTTTGACACGTTTCTCATCTCTCAAATATAACTTGTAGCTACAAATTTAATAAAAATCTGCAAACGTTTTGTGTGGAAAGTGATGTAGTAGGAGTCTTGTTTCAACGAAATTAGTAGTAAAAGTTTGCCGTTAAATCAATCGTTTTTTATTTTCAAATGTGCTGTGTGTAACATATAAAGTTAAATTTTATCAGGCTATACTGCTCTTAAACTTAGTATTATTTTTGTTTATGTCCAAAACCACGGTTTATTTTTGTTTATGTCCAAAACCACAGTTTATAGCAAAATTTGTATGCTGATTTCCACTGACATTTCTTGACCAGTTTGCTTTTATTTCTATTACTGAAGTACCATGCTATAAATAATATTTAAAAAAAATTTTATTTATGCAATATGCTCATACTTTTTCTGTGATATCCTGCAGTTAAATATTTTTGAGACATTTTTAACTGTCGTATATAAATAACTAGTGGTCTACAGTGACCCATGGCTAACAGTATGCCAACCATTGTAGTAAAACCATTGTTGTAAAACCATTGTTGTAAAGTTCCAAACTTCTAACCTTCATTTTAGAGTGTTTTAATATATGGCTCTAAATCTATCATCCAATCCCAGGGCCCTATTTCACCTCGACTCCAGAATCTACAATCCTGAATCTCAATCCAGAATCAAAAAAAACTAACAAAAATGGCTCCATGGAACATTTCCAATCCAAATAATCCTATCTACTCCCATGAAAGATTCTGGATTTTGGATTAGGGATTGTACGAAGGAAACAACTTTTTATAGGATTCTGGCTTGAGATTGAGGATTTTAGATTCTGGAGTCTTGATGAAATAGGGCCTAGGTCTCAGAAACATTTGATAACAGTTCCAAAATATAATTGTCAATTTGCCATCAATGATTGTTAATTGTGAATGTTTTTAAAGTGGCCATAATGAATTCAGTAATAGTTTTGAAATGAAAATTTTAGCACAAACTGGTGGCAACTTTTAGTTACTTTGTATAATCCAATATTTGTGGAGGTTGCAAATAGGCCTACCCGTTCGTCAAATTTGTTGAGAACGTTCGCAAAAAATTTGAAAAGTTATAAAACGATGAGTGAACAATAGGGGTGGGTGCTCCTTTTTCTAAAAGTTGACAAAGGGGTGGGTGGATCCTAAAATCGGTATTTTTTGTAAACGTCATTTCTGGACAGCCCCGTATTTATCCATATTAAAATGATTGCCCCTCCTACAAACCGTTCAAATAGACTTTTCCATGGATTCCTTCAATCTTTCCTTGTTACCCATTTTTCTATAATCGCCTAGTTCCTCATTTTGCCTCTTTTTAAGTCCTCCCGCTCCGTTCGTTTTCGTTCTCTTTTCCAAAATTTCTCTCCGTCAGTTTGTTCTTTGAACCCGATTTCCGCCCTGGTTCGGCTACTTCTATTCTTAGAAATATTCGGTCGCCTGGTATTTGCCAACATTGAATAAATTCGGCATAATAATTCTGCTTATTTCCATATGCTGGGACTATTTCCTCAACGGCGATAGTATTGCAAATCAATCGGAAGAAATACTTTTTAAAAAATGAGTAGAGAAAGCAATGTTAAATACCAAGTCATCGTAATTGGAGCAGGAGTTAGTGGTAAGCAACATTTTAACATTTTCTTTGAATTTGAGAAGAAGTTGCTTGTTTTCATTATTACTTTATATGCATGGGTATAGCTGACATGCATGTTGTTATTCATTGTAAGTCGTATATATAATGGATAAATTTTGAATAATAACGATAACATGACCTTAATATGGTAACGAGGGATATACACAAGCTGTCTTTGATGTTGTTTATGGCGTCCTTGACAGAGGTTCCTTTTAAGCACTTTTTGCGCAATTCACAGGTGTCGAGTTTTATGTTATTAATTCTTAAGACATGTTGTTAAAGTTATAAGGTGGGTTTAACGTGTTCACAGCTGACTAACTGTGAATTTGTTGGTTTTTATATTGTGAGCATGGTGCTTGAGTGTTCATTAAAAGACATAGTTAAGGTCAGCCATGCACGGCTTATCCACCCAGATGTCTCCCCAAAATTCTACTTTGATCTCCTCAAGGCCTCGATCTATTTATAAGTCTTATCATATTAAAAAACTAGAGTAAGATCTTATACTTCTCAATGTTACTCTCATCTTGGACTATGTGCTCCTGCTTCCAAAAATGCCAGAACCATGCAGTATGTGCAAAATTTGTTACAAATTAACAGGATTGGGAAGGAGACAGGAAAGGGGGGGGGGGGGGTGAAGAATTAAAAAATCATATGTAGGCCTATGTGCCTAACATATATCTAGCTCATATAGAAGTCAAGTACTATATAATTATATAGCTAGCCAAAATTCTGGGTGATGTTGGAGGGTAACTTGCTTACTGCCCCCCAATGATCCTATTTCTGCTCCGGACCTCTTGCGTGCACCTATGGGTCGAGGATGCTCCTGTTGACAGAATAATAGGCCCTATGTAAAATAAATCTGTAATGTTTTAGGGTACCTATAGTTGTTACCAATTGATTAGTTAACCATGGCTCTATACCGTTACCGGTATATCAATCCAAAGCATATAAATGTTTAAAATTACTTAATTTTGGTGTAATGCTAATTTTTATGTAAAACATTAAATGTCAATGTTATTAATTTATTTAATAATATCTGAATATCCTAATTCAAAGTAATATGTAGGCCTACCCTATATATATTGCACCATTTGACAAAAAACAAAATTTGCCATTTTGGTGTGGCCTGGCATTTTAGTAGCCTACCTGTAAGGGCTAACTTGCATTTTAAATGTAGGCCCTATTCATCCCAGATTTAAAAGTGGAATACTAGGCTACAGCCAGTTGGTGCTAAAATTTAGTTCTCTTCCCATTGAATGTTATCTACTTGCAATCAATTGAAGGCATTTGTATTTAGCAAAAATTGTTATTAGACTTTAGGAAAAGCATAAAAAAATAGCGAGAGTTATCTTTGAAGGAATTGTTGCCGTATAGTTCATTTAAATCAAATGATGGAAATATATAGCTTGTGGAATGTGGCCCTTTTTTAAGATATATATTTAACTGGAGCGTCATAACTGACGTCATAGGGAGGCCACTGCAAAGCATGCATATGCACAATACGCTCATATTGCGCTTAAAGTTATCAACTCTCTCCCAGGAAAAAAAAGGTATTCTACAGTAATAAACAACATTTTAAAACTGCAGTAATAAAGTTTTGCCATATTATAAGGCTAACGTGTGGGCTACTGCTACAAACTGTGGCAGAACTTATCTACTGCAATTACTTTGTAGCAACTCCATTGTTTTGCACACATAAATCAGTTCAGAAAGTCGAACATTTGTGAATAGTGCAGCCCCGTAGCCAGCTCAGCAGAAATGATGGGGGGGGGGAAGGAACAAGGTCCGAAAAATGAAGGGGGGGGGGAAGCAAAAATTTTGTCCCATGTATAAGGTATTGCTAGAAAATTTCAAATGGGGGGCACCCTGGCTACAGGCCCGGAATAGGGAACACACTAATGGTGCTGGGAGCGATTCTTATTTTGATTTAATGATTGTCACCATTGTTAATTTTTATATAGTAATTTTGAATGCACTATTGTGTGTAGGTTGGGGTAACGACATATGAAATCATTTACAGGCTAATTAATAAGTTAGCCTATTTCAATATGGACAGGTTTGTCTGTTATTCCAAGGTGAATCACATCTGCAGATTTCACTGATTTTGTTTTTCCTTATTGCTTTTCCGTATCAACCTTTTCCTATATATTTCAAAATATCAATATATAGATATTTCTTTATAATCGAGTGGAAAGGGTTAAATATAAAATTGTCCTATAGGTGATTTATATTTCAAGGTATCTTTTTATTGTTTCTTTCCTTAAAAGACAAAAGGGAATATTGCCTTGATTTGAGTAACTATTTTATGGGCAAAGTAGATATCATATTAAAACAATTATGCAAATTTTCTGTCCTTGTTTTCAAGGCTATTGACAACTGCATGGGTCTAACAAATATAGTATTATGGCGATTGGCAGTTAACACTTGAAACTTTAAAATGAAAGCTATACTTGTGTAGGGCAATTTAAATTACACCACTTATTTAATTTAAGCATGTGTTTTGTCTTTGGCATTGAAAGTGCATTATATTATATTGGTTTTATATTCTCCTAGACAAGGTTTTTCTGTAGGTTTTCCATCATATAGAAACTGCCGACATTATCGATTTATGTATAAGTTAATTAAATTGGAAAATTCAGTTTTGCATTTCCGAGAGAATTTTATAAGCAAGTAATCTTTAGTCAGTCTGTATATATTTCAGCAAGTAGATTCATGCAGCCCACTTCTATTATTTAAAATTTGTAATGCAAAATCGTTTAGTTTTGGAAGTTTGTTATCGATTTCTAGATTTAATATAGGTCTACTTGAGTGGAAAAATTGAGAGAAAACTGAGAAAATCCATATAGGCCTATAGAAAACAATAACACATAAGGAATTGTGCTGAAAACTATATTATTCATAAATAATATTGTGCGAAATTAGCTTTTTGCAAGAAGTCATATGCTGGGATAATACAAAACATGGTTATCAAATTTGGTTCAAACTTTGTCAGGGAAACTAGATGGGGGTAATTTGCCTGTTAATCCTTTAAGAAGTGAAAGGAATAGGCTACCATTAAA
>JAQIXP010001770.1:0-17096 GCA_034700285.1 Proteroiulus fuscus | reverse complement strand
TTGCTCTATCTTCAAAGGATAAAAAGTTAGATTTTCAATGACCTTTAAGGTTAGGTCAAAGGTCAAATTTTTTGGCATCATTGGATGCTCCACTCTTGATTTCCTATTCCATACCAAAAATTTTTTTCAGATAAATGAATATTTTTTGAAATTTTGGGGGCGGTCAGCTATTCTGAATCACCCTGTATATATATAGGCTTAAATTGGAAGTTTGCAAAAATTTATAAAAAAATATTTTAAATGTAGAAAAATGGACATTTACGGTGGTTCATTGGGACGCTTCAAACGAAAGAGTTAGGGCCAACTTAGAAATTTACATAGGCCTATATTATGATACATAAACTAAATAAAGATTTATAACTAATATAAAATTACGCTTCATTTTATGTGTGAGGGTTTTTATCTTGAATCGTTAGTTTTGACTTATTATTTGGGCACGAAATTCTCATTTTAAAATTGGCTATATATCATTAAAATTTCAATTTTTGTGCATTTTATTTGAGTAAGTAGGCCTATCTTGAAAATTCTTAACATACATTTTTAATTTGGTATAACAATTTGCCCCAGTAAAATCAATATAATATTGGCATTTTCACTGGATCCGCGAGGAACTGCCATAATATATTACGTGACTAATTCAATGGATCTAATTAATGCTTACAAAAACAAAACAACACTTTCGTTTACATATCAAAAACATTTTTGTAAATATAGGTTTAAATGTATTAAACTATTGGAGATGTATAATATTTAATAAAACGTAAATGATTAATTGTATTGCCAGGCGGAGGAAGGAGGGAAGGGGGGAAAGATGTAGAAAATATCATATAATAAATATGGGCCTAATTAAAATGGAAAGTCTCCTTTCATATCGACGTGCATTTTTAATGGTATGCGTTAAAACAAAAAAGTAGATGTAAGATAATAAGTTAAGCTTGACATCTAATACATCAATGTGAAATCCAAATTATTATGTGATACTGGTCATTCTCAGGAATAACGAATCGTAAAATCTGAGAAAAAAAGATTTTCTCGTATGCATGGTGAAGGTCAGTTAGAAAATAAACTAAGGTCAGGATAAGTCAGGGGGCTCAGGTATACTCCTAACATTTAATGTTTTTTTGGATTATCAATCAATTATTTTACAAAATGTGATTTATCATGTAATGCTATTTTATCCCAATGATATACTTATGATAAAAGTTACGCAACTGTAAAATGTAAAAATGATATTGATAAGGTTAACAACACTCCAGTCTAATCAACTGCCCCAGTTAATTTTAATTTTAACCAAAAACCCAAGGACAATAATCGCATCTCTCCAATACCTGGACTGTTTTTTTGTGTAAGCCCAAACCCTTCAATTCATGACCATGTTTTCAAATCCATATACCATATGCAAGGTTATGTAATTATAATGTATACGAATAAGTTTTCTTACTTATAGATTGTTGTTCCACTTTTAAGTTTAGGGTGCATTCCCCAGTTAACAAAAAAAAATAGGCCCTATATCTAAATTAAATTGGAGCAGGGAACTTTTAATTAGTAACATTTAGTTTACGAGACAAGAGGGAGAGCTATAGCGATATAGATAAGGAAGGAGAGAGATTATTTCTAAAGAAAATTTAAATTTCCTTAAAAAAAAAATGAAATCCTACTTTTTTTTATGGGGTAAAAATGTAGATAGAACAAAATGAAAAACAAATGAGTAAATACCATTTGAATTCATGATGTTATTACAAATACTGGTCAACACGTTTTATTCATACAAATAAGTTGCCAGTAGTTTAGTAAAAGGGGCGAGTGAGATGGACTTATTGTATATGTTACTCACACACGCTTACAGCATTTTTCTGCATTTCTGTATACATTTGTGATACGTTGTAAACTTAAATGTTGGGGGTTTTTTTTAAAGTCTACAATATGTATTGTTAAAGTCTTTGTTTACCTTCTTTTTAGATGAATTCGTATTGGACGATCCCGAACTTCAGCCCAGGATTTCCGACCACTACTTGAGCTACGAGGATGCTTACTCCAGGGCTCTTCAGAAGAGCGCATATTTGGTGAAAAAACTGAGGGAGAGTACGGCATGGGAGTCGGACATCGAATCTACAATGTAAATAAAAATGACATCATATTAATGAAAGTGTACTTTTACTCCGATCGTCAGAATAATAGGCCCTATGATTAAGTTGGAAGAATCTCAAATTGAGTATTATAGAATGGGAATAGAATTCCCATCGCACCTAATTTGTCTGACTAAAATGATACAACTATATAGTGAAACCGTGCAATAGAACTGCGTAAATAGTCCATTGCTAGTGATTGCCAGTACATGTAGTGATGTGATATTTACGCCGTTCTTTTGCCGGGTTTCACTATAGTCATACATTTTTTAAAAATTTTTAACGCGTTCGTGCAGAGTATTCATAGCTGATTATGTTTAATGCCCATAAACAGAGAGATGTTCGTCAAATATTACGGCACTTCCACATTTCCCGAAGGAGTTCCTATCGGAGTGCACTACGCCATGTTCATTCCCGGATTGTTGGGCCACGCGGACGACGAACAACAGTCCAAATGGTTGGGACAGGCCATGGAACTGAACATCATCGGATGTTACGCCCAGACGGAAATAGGACACGGTGAGAATATACGTGTAGGCCTATATTGAATTGAATTCACACTTGACGCAAAATTTAGCGAGTGCCTTAGTACGGAACGTACCAGCCCAACCTATAGTTATAGTTTCCTTCCTGTCAGCTAGGTGGAAAATGAACAAACTTAACGATAGTCTGACTATCATGGATGGTGAATTTTAGCATAGGTCGAAATCTGGTGCCAATTTCAAGTATGAATCTTTCATGAATCTTTTCAGGTGAAGTAGCTCGACCATGGCCACCCAATAATAATGGCCATGGTTGAGCTACTTCACCTGAAAATCCTGGACAATTCAAAAAAAAAATAATGATATAGGCCATTTCAAATGCATGTATACGATATACAGTATGATCTCTTCAGTTGAAGGGGTGAGATCGTGTCCATATTTGAGCAGGTTAAAACCCCAATATGCTCCCAATAGGTGAGCCCGACCTTCCGGCACGCACGGGTTGGAGAGAAAAAAAAGACTAATCAAATATTTAAAGGCTAGTTTCCGAGTAGAAAAAGATGGCACGTCTGGCCTTCATATGTTGGATTCAATGCTATTAAATGATATATTTAGAATCACCCTGCCTAAAATTCACGCTAGTGAAATTTGAGGATTTACAAGGTCAGGTGTAACAATTAAACCAGTCCTTATTATAAAGGTAGAAAGAGGCCCAAAAGTCACTAGGGTGACCGATGGACAGCTTTAGCCTTATGTAATAAGGTGTTTCCAAAATCGTGTTCGTGCCTAGGGTCTTGGTTGGCAATATTGCCATTGGACAGTACACGTGCTATAGGTTTCAATGCCATTTCTTGGCACGCAAAAACTAGTTATACGTGCAAGTGTTACTGTACACGTAAAACTGACACACGAGGAATTGGGACAAAAAAATGCGTTACTTTTGACATTTGCTAGGACTGTAAGTGCATGGCATTACTTTTGATTCCCTTTCTAAGCATTTTCCAGTTTTTTGAAAAAAAATTAGCTATATAATTATTATTTCGCTTCTTCACTGCTGCATTTTAAGCAATCGAGCAATATTGTTGGCAGTCTCTAGCAACAACAACAACAACTCGTCCAAAGTATAGTTGGTGTCGCTCCTCTTACATTGGACAATGAATTAAACCCCCGGGGGAAATCCCAGTTGTGGCTGTGGCAATGGAGGAAAAAGCCCAATCTGAAGCCATCCTATTTCTAATTTTGCATTTTTAATTCGATCTAGGCACGTTCATCCGTGGTCTGGAGACTACCGCAACCTATGATCCATCCAGCCAGGAGTTTGTGCTGCATTCCCCTACGATAACATCCACCAAGTGGTGGCCAGGATGCCGTAAGCGACAGTAACCAGTGCATTACCCCTTTCCCTCCCCTTTTTCATCCCCCACCAAAGGGAACTTTTCCATTTCTTTGTAACTCGTAGTGGGTCGCACTTGCAACCACGCTCTCCTCGTGGCCCAGCTGCACACGGATGGAAAAGACTATGGCCCGCATTTCTTCTTGGTCCCGCTGAGGAACCTAGAAGATCACAGACCACTACCCGGTGAGTTAAAGGACGCAACAAACATTAGGTCGATCGCCGGGATGTGAGATGAGGACGGGTCTCATTTCCTTCCTTCTCTGTCGTAGGCGTGATGGTCGGCGAAATCGGTCCCAAGGTTGCCGGCAATTGCGTGGACAACGGATACTTGAGATTTGACAAGGTGAGGATTCCTAGGACTAATCTGATGATGAAACATTCCCAAGTTCTTCCGGACGGAACGTACGTCCGACCCCAGAATTCCAAGCTGAGTTACGGCACCATGGTCCTCGTTCGCGTCATGATCCTACGTTCGGCCGCGTCCCACCTGGCCTCCGCCTCCACCATCGCCGTTCGCTACAGCGCCATTCGGAGACAGTCCGAACTAGTCGAAGGGTCGGTGTCACGCGATTTCGATTTTAATTTTTCTAGAAATAGAATTTCATGCGTGACTTTATGTATGACAGGCAACGTGAGGCCCAAATCTTGGACTACCAGGCCCAACAGTACAAACTCTTCCCCTGCGTCGCAGCTACGTACGCAATCTACTTTGCTTCCTTGAAAATGTGGGAGGTTTACCGCAACATTTATTCCCAAATGCAAGAAGGAGAACTGGAAGGAATGCCCGAGGTAAGAACAGTCCCATTTTCATCCGTACAGCCTGGCTTCCACCAAAAAATGGGTCGTCCATCTCGAGTGTTTTAAGTGTTGATTCCGTTTCCAGTTGCACGCTCTGTCATCGGGACTTAAGGCCATTGCCACTGACACGGCCACCTCTGGGGTGGAGTTGTGCCGCTTGGCATGTGGCGGCCACGGCTACATGCAGTCGGCCGGCTTCTCCCGCCTTTACGGCTTCTCGACGGCAGCAGTGACGTACGAGGGGGAAAACACGGTCCTTCTTCTGCAGACGGCCAGATATCTGATGAAGGCATACAGGGAGGCGCAGCGTGGCCGCCCCGTCCAATCGTCCGTTTCCTATCTGGCATGTTCGGCGGGATCCAAGGGATCGGCCGGTCACACCCTACACGACCTGGTGGAGCTCTACAAGCAGGCGGCCTCTAGGTCAGCGACGAAATAGGAGGGCATCGGCCATGAGATTGCACGTTATATAATTTTCGCTTGTCAACACTTTTTTGTATCTATCAGCTTGGTGGCGACAGCGGCAGAGCGGCTTCAAAACAATACCGTGAAACGGAACAGCGCGGCTCTGGCGTGGAACGACACGGCCTTCCACCTTATCAAAGCAGCCAAGGTACACTTTACGTGGGATGTTACTGCTCTTCTTCAATTCTCGAGGACTGATTTATTAAAAAAAAAAAAAACATTTCTTCAATCGTAGGTTCAAGCAACGTTGATGATTTGTAATTTCTTGTTTATTTTTTCAACCAAACGTTTTCTAGTTCCACAGCCAGTGTTTCATGGTGTGGACATTTTACGACCGACTCAAATCCGTGGACATGTCCGACGAGCTCCGCACGGTCTTATCCGACGTCTACGAGCTCTACGCCCTGCATTGGATCCGGGAAAACTCTGGGGACTTTTTGCGGGTGAGTTTGTGTGTTTTTTATTCCGAGTAGGGAGGTGTGTGCGTGAAGGGGATTCCCCCGTTTCAACCTTCTCGTTCTCCCCACAGTGTCGATCCGTGACGCCCACCGACCTCGACGAAATGGAGTCTCGCATCCAGGCTCTCTTGGTTGCCCTGAGGCCCAACATCGTCACCCTGGTCGACGCCTTCGATCTTCGCGACGAACAGCTCAACTCGGTCCTCGGCTGTTACGACGGACGCGCCTACGAGCGGCTGTACGAGGCGGCCGTCAATGCACCCACCAACACCAAGCACGTGAGTATGGGACGACACGCCCTTGACGGTAGTTTGATTCGAGACATTTTTACAGACCACATTCTTTTCCTCCGTGCCTGCAGGTCAGGCCCCAAGATGTCCGAGTGCTAAGGGAAATGATGCAACAATCGAAACTTTAAGCGAGTTTAACTGCACCTACAAAAGCAGATATCTGAAGAAGATGAGGCAACGGAGGGCGTTGGTCGAGACATCGGGACCTATTGATCGGGTTTTCGACTAGTCAACTGAACGAAAGAAAATTTAAAAGGGGGGAAAGAAATTGATCTACATTTTTTAAATAAAATGGTAATTATAAAATACAATGGACATTTCTAATTTTTTTGTCCCCTTCTGATTCCAACATTATGGATTCCAACAATCGCTTTAACATATCTCTGTAATCTTAACACAAATATATATTGTAAATTAAATATTTTAATAAACTAAAGCTTATTCTGTTAATACTACGTGAATGTTTGTTTATTACTTATAAGAGCACGGGACATTTTAAAACATCGGAACCTTAATTAGTAGTACGAGACAAATGAATTGAGTCTTTCAATTATAGATTTTTATTCTATAGATAAACTGAAAATCTAAGATCCCATCTACGTCTTTACAGAGTATACTTTGAAAGAATTGCCGTGAAGCGGACTTAACAGAAAAGACAGTTGTCGTGATCGTTTCCTCTCGTTCAATTCTTTCAATTAAAAATTAAAAGAATGGCTCCGTTGCAAATTACGTACGTAACTTGAAAATCTTTTCATACGCTATTATTCTCGAATGTTTTCATGCCTAGTTGTATTACTATATACTTTCTGGCGACACTGCATGCATGCCAGTATATGTACAGAGTTATATAGGAAAATCTTAGGATGCACGGGCTCCTTATGCATCGAGAAATTAAATCTCTCAATTGTCGTCACAAAAACGTACATATATAATATACGTACGTGACACTGTCATCAATTATACAAAAACCTCTCTTCATTTTTTCCCCAGCCACAAAATGCTCGACTTATACAGCTGAGCACGAATCCTGGGCAATTTAACATACATTCTCCATGTTCTAAAATTAGCCCAAAGTGAGAAGATTCTTTTCGAACACCCAAACATCGTTCCTTCCCCCCCCCCCCCCCAAGAATTTAATTCCCTAAAAAAGACCTTCACTTAAAAAACAGAAGGCAATCCAACGGAAAAAAAATGGGGGGATGAGAAAGTTAACTGAGAGGATCGAGGAGGGAGGGGGGGGGGATTTATAATTGTGTCGGGATGGGTATAGGCCAAGGGGGTTGGTTGCAGGCAGGGTGAGGAGGGATATTCCCCCAATTTAGTAGGCCATCTTTTTTTAAACTCCACATGCACTCTTTCCTCGAGGCGGACAAAAACCGTTGCACCGGGATTCCGGGACTCCGTACCAAAAGCCAGCAATCATGTAGGAAGAAGAAGAAAAAAAACGGGAGGAACCATCTTGGATTACACGAATTGTATCTCACATGCATCGGACCCGGGTCTCTTTTTCACAATGTTTTGGATGGAAACGATTCTTCTTCCCCCCCTGTTTTATAATTGGTCTGTCTTGTGATCACAACGAGTGAACGTTTGGATTAGTAAAACTGAACGGTTATAATTAATTTAAAAAATAAAAAAATGCCAAAAGGAGACGATTTGTGCCCCCTGGGTTTTGCCCCTCACTCCATAAGGCCAACACGATGCAAACGATGTTTCAGGTAAGTTAAAATGGCATAAAAAAGTTTTTATTGAAATTATTTTAATTTATTCCAATAAATAGTCCATGACCTCTTTTTTTTCTAAACTATATCCTACATATATATATATATATTTTTAAGATTTATATTCTGCTAGCAAATTTTAAAAATGCAAGTTAAAATGTTATTTACTGGCGTTTACAAAATCACTAAATAATGTATAGCCTCACTTGTGGCTTCCATATATTCTATAAACTTCGTCTTTCTGCTATGTATATATTTAGAGGGCCAACATCCCAAAAATACGTTCTGGCGCAGGACCAACTTTTTTTTTAGGGTTTTCAATAAAATTCTGAGAGTCAAAACTCCATGGAATTTTAACGTCTATAAGTTAAATGTCACTACACAATAATACAACTATATACCGGTACCGGGTGATTCAGAATAGCTGACCGCCCCAAAAATTTCAAAAAATATTTATTTATATGAGAAATAGTTTTGGTATGGAATAGGAAATCGAGGGTGGAACATCCAATGGTGCCAAAAGGGATTTAACCTTTGACCTTTGACCTAACCTTAAGGGTCATTGAAAATCTAACTTTTTATCCATTGAAGATAGAGCAAAAACTCAAATGAGGAAGTTGAAGAGAAGGAGTAATTCAGGGTAACTGCATTGTTTTCAGAATTTTTTAACTGCTAGATCAAATGCTTCAAAAATGAGTAAAAATGTGCCATTTTTTGGTAGCTTTTTTCTGCTTAAAAAACGTGAAAAATATCGCAATGGCTCCATTCGGCACGTGAGCATGTGCCAACTGGCACGTGAATTGAGGGCTAGCGTAGTTAGAGAAATGCACGTGCCATTTGGCACATGCTCACACGCTGAATGGAGCATTGTGACATTTTTCACGTTTTTTAAGCAGAAAAAAGCTACCAAAAAATGGCACATTTTTACTCATTTTTGAAGCATTTGATCTAGCAGTTAAAAAATTCTGAAAACAATGCAGTTACCCTGAATTACTCCTTCTCTTCAACTTCCTCATTTGAGTTTTTGCTCTATCTTCAATGGATAAAAAGTTAGATTTTCAATGACCCTTAAGGTTAGGTCAAAGGTCAAAGGTTAAATCCCTTTTGGCACCATTGGATGTTCCACCCTCGATTTCCTATTCCATACCAAAACTATTTCTCATATAAATAAATATTTTTTGAAATTTTTGGGGCGGTCAGCTATTCTGAATCACCCGGTACCGGTATATAGTTGTATTATTGTGTAGTGACATTTAACTTATAGACGTTAAAATTCCATGGAGTTTTGACTCTCAGAATTTTATTGAAAACCCTAAAAAAAAAGTTGGTCCTGCGCCAGAACGTATTTTTGGGATGTTGGCCCTCTAAATATATACATAGCAGAAAGACGAAGTTTATAGAATATATGGAAGCCACAAGTGAGGCTATACATTATTTAGTGATTTTGTAAACGCCAGTAAATAACATTTTAACTTGCATTTTTAAAATTTGCTAGCAGAATATAAATCTTAAAAATATATATATATATATGTAGGATATAGTTTAGAAAAAAAAGAGGTCATGGACTATTTATTGGAATAAATTAAAATAATTTCAATAAAAACTTTTTTATGCCATTTTAACTTACCTGAAACATCGTTTGCATCGTGTTGGCCTTATGGAGTGAGGGGCAAAACCCAGGGGGCACAAATCGTCTCCTTTTGGCATTTTTTTATTTTTTAAATTAATTATAACCGTTCAGTTTTACTAATCCAAACGTTCACTCGTTGTGATCACAAGACAGACCAATTATAAAACAGGGGGGGAAGAAGAATCGTTTCCATCCAAAACATTGTGAAAAAGAGACCCGGGTCCGATGCATGTGAGATACAATTCGTGTAATCCAAGATGGTTCCTCCCGTTTTTTTTCTTCTTCTTCCTACATGATTGCTGGCTTTTGGTACGGAGTCCCGGAATCCCGGTGCAACGGTTTTTGTCCGCCTCGAGGAAAGAGTGCATGTGGAGTTTAAAAAAAGATGGCCTACTAAATTGGGGGAATATCCCTCCTCACCCTGCCTGCAACCAACCCCCTTGGCCTATACCCATCCCGACACAATTATAAATCCCCCCCCCCTCCCTCCTCGATCCTCTCAGTTAACTTTCTCATCCCCCCATTTTTTTTCCGTTGGATTGCCTTCTGTTTTTTAAGTGAAGGTCTTTTTTAGGGAATTAAATTCTTGGGGGGGGGGGGGGGAAGGAACGATGTTTGGGTGTTCGAAAAGAATCTTCTCACTTTGGGCTAATTTTAGAACATGGAGAATGTATGTTAAATTGCCCAGGATTCGTGCTCAGCTGTATAAGTCGAGCATTTTGTGGCTGGGGAAAAAATGAAGAGAGGTTTTTGTATAATTGATGACAGTGTCACGTACGTATATTATATATGTACGTTTTTGTGACGACAATTGAGAGATTTAATTTCTCGATGCATAAGGAGCCCGTGCATCCTAAGATTTTCCTATATAACTCTGTACATATACTGGCATGCATGCAGTGTCGCCAGAAAGTATATAGTAATACAACTAGGCATGAAAACATTCGAGAATAATAGCGTATGAAAAGATTTTCAAGTTACGTACGTAATTTGCAACGGAGCCATTCTTTTAATTTTTAATTGAAAGAATTGAACGAGAGGAAACGATCACGACAACTGTCTTTTCTGTTAAGTCCGCTTCACGGCAATTCTTTCAAAGTATACTCTGTAAAGACGTAGATGGGATCTTAGATTTTCAGTTTATCTATAGAATAAAAATCTATAATTGAAAGACTCAATTCATTTGTCTCGTACTACTAATTAAGGTTCCGATGTTTTAAAATGTCCCGTGCTCTTATAAGTAATAAACAAACATTCACGTAGTATTAACAGAATAAGCTTTAGTTTATTAAAATATTTAATTTACAATATATATTTGTGTTAAGATTACAGAGATATGTTAAAGCGATTGTTGGAATCCATAATGTTGGAATCAGAAGGGGACAAAAAAATTAGAAATGTCCATTGTATTTTATAATTACCATTTTATTTAAAAAATGTAGATCAATTTCTTTCCCCCCTTTTAAATTTTCTTTCGTTCAGTTGACTAGTCGAAAACCCGATCAATAGGTCCCGATGTCTCGACCAACGCCCTCCGTTGCCTCATCTTCTTCAGATATCTGCTTTTGTAGGTGCAGTTAAACTCGCTTAAAGTTTCGATTGTTGCATCATTTCCCTTAGCACTCGGACATCTTGGGGCCTGACCTGCAGGCACGGAGGAAAAGAATGTGGTCTGTAAAAATGTCTCGAATCAAACTACCGTCAAGGGCGTGTCGTCCCATACTCACGTGCTTGGTGTTGGTGGGTGCATTGACGGCCGCCTCGTACAGCCGCTCGTAGGCGCGTCCGTCGTAACAGCCGAGGACCGAGTTGAGCTGTTCGTCGCGAAGATCGAAGGCGTCGACCAGGGTGACGATGTTGGGCCTCAGGGCAACCAAGAGAGCCTGGATGCGAGACTCCATTTCGTCGAGGTCGGTGGGCGTCACGGATCGACACTGTGGGGAGAACGAGAAGGTTGAAACGGGGGAATCCCCTTCACGCACACACCTCCCTACTCGGAATAAAAAACACACAAACTCACCCGCAAAAAGTCCCCAGAGTTTTCCCGGATCCAATGCAGGGCGTAGAGCTCGTAGACGTCGGATAAGACCGTGCGGAGCTCGTCGGACATGTCCACGGATTTGAGTCGGTCGTAAAATGTCCACACCATGAAACACTGGCTGTGGAACTAGAAAACGTTTGGTTGAAAAAATAAACAAGAAATTACAAATCATCAACGTTGCTTGAACCTACGATTGAAGAAATGTTTTTTTTTTTTTTAATAAATCAGTCCTCGAGAATTGAAGAAGAGCAGTAACATCCCACGTAAAGTGTACCTTGGCTGCTTTGATAAGGTGGAAGGCCGTGTCGTTCCACGCCAGAGCCGCGCTGTTCCGTTTCACGGTATTGTTTTGAAGCCGCTCTGCCGCTGTCGCCACCAAGCTGATAGATACAAAAAAGTGTTGACAAGCGAAAATTATATAACGTGCAATCTCATGGCCGATGCCCTCCTATTTCGTCGCTGACCTAGAGGCCGCCTGCTTGTAGAGCTCCACCAGGTCGTGTAGGGTGTGACCGGCCGATCCCTTGGATCCCGCCGAACATGCCAGATAGGAAACGGACGATTGGACGGGGCGGCCACGCTGCGCCTCCCTGTATGCCTTCATCAGATATCTGGCCGTCTGCAGAAGAAGGACCGTGTTTTCCCCCTCGTACGTCACTGCTGCCGTCGAGAAGCCGTAAAGGCGGGAGAAGCCGGCCGACTGCATGTAGCCGTGGCCGCCACATGCCAAGCGGCACAACTCCACCCCAGAGGTGGCCGTGTCAGTGGCAATGGCCTTAAGTCCCGATGACAGAGCGTGCAACTGGAAACGGAATCAACACTTAAAACACTCGAGATGGACGACCCATTTTTTGGTGGAAGCCAGGCTGTACGGATGAAAATGGGACTGTTCTTACCTCGGGCATTCCTTCCAGTTCTCCTTCTTGCATTTGGGAATAAATGTTGCGGTAAACCTCCCACATTTTCAAGGAAGCAAAGTAGATTGCGTACGTAGCTGCGACGCAGGGGAAGAGTTTGTACTGTTGGGCCTGGTAGTCCAAGATTTGGGCCTCACGTTGCCTGTCATACATAAAGTCACGCATGAAATTCTATTTCTAGAAAAATTAAAATCGAAATCGCGTGACACCGACCCTTCGACTAGTTCGGACTGTCTCCGAATGGCGCTGTAGCGAACGGCGATGGTGGAGGCGGAGGCCAGGTGGGACGCGGCCGAACGTAGGATCATGACGCGAACGAGGACCATGGTGCCGTAACTCAGCTTGGAATTCTGGGGTCGGACGTACGTTCCGTCCGGAAGAACTTGGGAATGTTTCATCATCAGATTAGTCCTAGGAATCCTCACCTTGTCAAATCTCAAGTATCCGTTGTCCACGCAATTGCCGGCAACCTTGGGACCGATTTCGCCGACCATCACGCCTACGACAGAGAAGGAAGGAAATGAGACCCGTCCTCATCTCACATCCCGGCGATCGACCTAATGTTTGTTGCGTCCTTTAACTCACCGGGTAGTGGTCTGTGATCTTCTAGGTTCCTCAGCGGGACCAAGAAGAAATGCGGGCCATAGTCTTTTCCATCCGTGTGCAGCTGGGCCACGAGGAGAGCGTGGTTGCAAGTGCGACCCACTACGAGTTACAAAGAAATGGAAAAGTTCCCTTTGGTGGGGGATGAAAAAGGGGAGGGAAAGGGGTAATGCACTGGTTACTGTCGCTTACGGCATCCTGGCCACCACTTGGTGGATGTTATCGTAGGGGAATGCAGCACAAACTCCTGGCTGGATGGATCATAGGTTGCGGTAGTCTCCAGACCACGGATGAACGTGCCTAGATCGAATTAAAAATGCAAAATTAGAAATAGGATGGCTTCAGATTGGGCTTTTTCCTCCATTGCCACAGCCACAACTGGGATTTCCCCCGGGGGTTTAATTCATTGTCCAATGTAAGAGGAGCGACACCAACTATACTTTGGACGAGTTGTTGTTGTTGTTGCTAGAGACTGCCAACAATATTGCTCGATTGCTTAAAATGCAGCAGTGAAGAAGCGAAATAATAATTATATAGCTAATTTTTTTTCAAAAAACTGGAAAATGCTTAGAAAGGGAATCAAAAGTAATGCCATGCACTTACAGTCCTAGCAAATGTCAAAAGTAACGCATTTTTTTGTCCCAATTCCTCGTGTGTCAGTTTTACGTGTACAGTAACACTTGCACGTATAACTAGTTTTTGCGTGCCAAGAAATGGCATTGAAACCTATAGCACGTGTACTGTCCAATGGCAATATTGCCAACCAAGACCCTAGGCACGAACACGATTTTGGAAACACCTTATTACATAAGGCTAAAGCTGTCCATCGGTCACCCTAGTGACTTTTGGGCCTCTTTCTACCTTTATAATAAGGACTGGTTTAATTGTTACACCTGACCTTGTAAATCCTCAAATTTCACTAGCGTGAATTTTAGGCAGGGTGATTCTAAATATATCATTTAATAGCATTGAATCCAACATATGAAGGCCAGACGTGCCATCTTTTTCTACTCGGAAACTAGCCTTTAAATATTTGATTAGTCTTTTTTTTCTCTCCAACCCGTGCGTGCCGGAAGGTCGGGCTCACCTATTGGGAGCATATTGGGGTTTTAACCTGCTCAAATATGGACACGATCTCACCCCTTCAACTGAAGAGATCATACTGTATATCGTATACATGCATTTGAAATGGCCTATATCATTATTTTTTTTTTGAATTGTCCAGGATTTTCAGGTGAAGTAGCTCAACCATGGCCATTATTATTGGGTGGCCATGGTCGAGCTACTTCACCTGAAAAGATTCATGAAAGATTCATACTTGAAATTGGCACCAGATTTCGACCTATGCTAAAATTCACCATCCATGATAGTCAGACTATCGTTAAGTTTGTTCATTTTCCACCTAGCTGACAGGAAGGAAACTATAACTATAGGTTGGGCTGGTACGTTCCGTACTAAGGCACTCGCTAAATTTTGCGTCAAGTGTGAATTCAATTCAATATAGGCCTACACGTATATTCTCACCGTGTCCTATTTCCGTCTGGGCGTAACATCCGATGATGTTCAGTTCCATGGCCTGTCCCAACCATTTGGACTGTTGTTCGTCGTCCGCGTGGCCCAACAATCCGGGAATGAACATGGCGTAGTGCACTCCGATAGGAACTCCTTCGGGAAATGTGGAAGTGCCGTAATATTTGACGAACATCTCTCTGTTTATGGGCATTAAACATAATCAGCTATGAATACTCTGCACGAACGCGTTAAAAATTTTTAAAAAATGTATGACTATAGTGAAACCCGGCAAAAGAACGGCGTAAATATCACATCACTACATGTACTGGCAATCACTAGCAATGGACTATTTACGCAGTTCTATTGCACGGTTTCACTATATAGTTGTATCATTTTAGTCAGACAAATTAGGTGCGATGGGAATTCTATTCCCATTCTATAATACTCAATTTGAGATTCTTCCAACTTAATCATAGGGCCTATTATTCTGACGATCGGAGTAAAAGTACACTTTCATTAATATGATGTCATTTTTATTTACATTGTAGATTCGATGTCCGACTCCCATGCCGTACTCTCCCTCAGTTTTTTCACCAAATATGCGCTCTTCTGAAGAGCCCTGGAGTAAGCATCCTCGTAGCTCAAGTAGTGGTCGGAAATCCTGGGCTGAAGTTCGGGATCGTCCAATACGAATTCATCTAAAAAGAAGGTAAACAAAGACTTTAACAATACATATTGTAGACTTTAAAAAAAACCCCCAACATTTAAGTTTACAACGTATCACAAATGTATACAGAAATGCAGAAAAATGCTGTAAGCGTGTGTGAGTAACATATACAATAAGTCCATCTCACTCGCCCCTTTTACTAAACTACTGGCAACTTATTTGTATGAATAAAACGTGTTGACCAGTATTTGTAATAACATCATGAATTCAAATGGTATTTACTCATTTGTTTTTCATTTTGTTCTATCTACATTTTTACCCCATAAAAAAAAGTAGGATTTCATTTTTTTTTTAAGGAAATTTAAATTTTCTTTAGAAATAATCTCTCTCCTTCCTTATCTATATCGCTATAGCTCTCCCTCTTGTCTCGTAAACTAAATGTTACTAATTAAAAGTTCCCTGCTCCAATTTAATTTAGATATAGGGCCTATTTTTTTTTGTTAACTGGGGAATGCACCCTAAACTTAAAAGTGGAACAACAATCTATAAGTAAGAAAACTTATTCGTATACATTATAATTACATAACCTTGCATATGGTATATGGATTTGAAAACATGGTCATGAATTGAAGGGTTTGGGCTTACACAAAAAAACAGTCCAGGTATTGGAGAGATGCGATTATTGTCCTTGGGTTTTTGGTTAAAATTAAAATTAACTGGGGCAGTTGATTAGACTGGAGTGTTGTTAACCTTATCAATATCATTTTTACATTTTACAGTTGCGTAACTTTTATCATAAGTATATCATTGGGATAAAATAGCATTACATGATAAATCACATTTTGTAAAATAATTGATTGATAATCCAAAAAAACATTAAATGTTAGGAGTATACCTGAGCCCCCTGACTTATCCTGACCTTAGTTTATTTTCTAACTGACCTTCACCATGCATACGAGAAAATCTTTTTTTCTCAGATTTTACGATTCGTTATTCCTGAGAATGACCAGTATCACATAATAATTTGGATTTCACATTGATGTATTAGATGTCAAGCTTAACTTATTATCTTACATCTACTTTTTTGTTTTAACGCATACCATTAAAAATGCACGTCGATATGAAAGGAGACTTTCCATTTTAATTAGGCCCATATTTATTATATGATATTTTCTACATCTTTCCCCCCTTCCCTCCTTCCTCCGCCTGGCAATACAATTAATCATTTACGTTTTATTAAATATTATACATCTCCAATAGTTTAATACATTTAAACCTATATTTACAAAAATGTTTTTGATATGTAAACGAAAGTGTTGTTTTGTTTTTGTAAGCATTAATTAGATCCATTGAATTAGTCACGTAATATATTATGGCAGTTCCTCGCGGATCCAGTGAAAATGCCAATATTATATTGATTTTACTGGGGCAAATTGTTATACCAAATTAAAAATGTATGTTAAGAATTTTCAAGATAGGCCTACTTACTCAAATAAAATGCACAAAAATTGAAATTTTAATGATATATAGCCAATTTTAAAATGAGAATTTCGTGCCCAAATAATAAGTCAAAACTAACGATTCAAGATAAAAACCCTCACACATAAAATGAAGCGTAATTTTATATTAGTTATAAATCTTTATTTAGTTTATGTATCATAATATAGGCCTATGTAAATTTCTAAGTTGGCCCTAACTCTTTCGTTTGAAGCGTCCCAATGAACCACCGTAAATGTCCATTTTTCTACATTTAAAATATTTTTTTATAAATTTTTGCAAACTTCCAATTTAAGCCTATATATATACAGGGTGATTCAGAATAGCTGACCGCCCCCAAAATTTCAAAAAATATTCATTTATCTGAAAAAAATTTTTGGTATGGAATAGGAAATCAAGAGTGGAGCATCCAATGATGCCAAAAAATTTGACCTTTGACCTAACCTTAAAGGTCATTGAAAATCTAACTTTTTATCCTTTGAAGATAGAGCAA
>JAQIXP010001769.1:0-17102 GCA_034700285.1 Proteroiulus fuscus | reverse complement strand
GAAATCACCAAGTTTCATCAAATTGGCATCAACTATAAGCTGTAAATTAATTAATTTTAATTTTGCAATTTACCTTGGCTTAATTAATCAATTACCAAACAAACAATGGAATTGAGAAGCAAGACCAAGTCGGATTCGAAATTAGGGTGCTTGTATAGGCGCGTTTAGACCTGCTTTTATAAGGGGGGGGGGGCGGGGGCCCACCATAGTGAATTTTTTTCAAGGGGGGGGGGCGATGAAGTTTTACTATGTATTTTAGATCTCAAGGGGGGCCAAGGCTCCCGAGCTTCCCCACAAAATGATTTTATGGGTGCTTGCATCCGCCGGTTGTCACCGTCCAGCGCTTGCCTGCATGATTGAAATGCTCCCAAATAGACATTATATATAGCAATCAAGCGTTACACTCGTGCTAACACAAATGCCTTCATCAAGGGACAGCTGATGTAATTTTTGATTATATACTATTATAATATATAATTACAGGCTTTTTGAAGTACTTCTAAAGTAAAACAGTAGAAATCTTTCCTTATTATAATTTATGGAGCACGACCTGTTGATTAACGGCAATTTTACTTCATAAATACTGCAGTTTTTAGGAACAAAATAACTTAGAAATGAGATTTTTTTATGACAGGGGTCAGGAACAGACACTGAATGATTTACATAACACTGTGCACTGGAGATTCTTATTGAATAAACTTATACTTTTTAAGTTTTAATAGGCTTAAATTATCAATTATAGCAGTAATACATAGTGCTGACGTTTTAAAACGTTTATTAACAATTTAAGGAAACATTGTATATTTTATACATTTTACATTTTCCTTTACTGCATTCATTTGCTGTATACAATGCTATAAGTAAATATATAGCCGTTGTATTTTTCATCCATTTTTGGACAACCCTTATAGTGTTCACGCTCTATCAATTCCCAATCCTAATAATGTTAAAAGTAAAATGCTGGGGCTTGTTGTCTGTTGGGTTTCTTGCTTGTTTAAAATGCGTAAACTGTAACTCTGATGTCTGTGCCAACTGTTTTCTCATAGCATTTGTAGCAAAAGGAACCCTATAATGTAAACATTGCAAGCCCATTAAGCAAGCTTTGTGTCAGTTATAGTCAACACAGTGTACATCGTTATTGGCTTCACGTTCAATCGTCTCTGCATACATAATCAGCTTTGGGAATATAATTTTGTAGTTTATTCTGGGCACAAACTCGCATTCAATTCAGTTCTGACGGTAATTTGCAACAAACTACAGGTTTGGGAGGAATCTAACTCGTTTGTGATCCGCTGCTTTTCTCCATTATTGATGTATTACATTAAAGTTTGCAGAGCAGAAAATGAGAGCCTTTCTAAAGAACACGTTGGCAATAGGAAATGGAAGTCAGATATAACAAATCATATATGCAAAATATCAGGATGGCTTTTTAAAAAAGTAATACAAATGAACAAAATTTCTTCTACTTTTATTATATTGTTGTATAATGCGGTCCACTTCATTTTCTTATCGTTTTGTCAGTTCAATTCAGTTCAACTCATGCAGTATCCTATGATCAGCATGACATGATGCCATTTGTTTGGGGGATGCCGGGAAAGGGGGTAGTTTCACTATCTTGAGCTATATAGGAGACTCAAAAACATCAGTGTATAGTTCATGACTTAAACATCATTGTTAAATTGAATTCCTGATAATTTTGAACTATATTCTTAGGAAGATTATTCTATTGTCTTATAATTGCGCAAGAAAAAGGACCAATAATAAGCATCCGTTCTTGCACGAAACTTCTTCAGAGTATTGCATGGAGTGCTTATGCCTTCCTCGAGTCTTTAAATATAGCGAGAGAATTTAACTTAATAATACCATATATAAACTAAGTGAGGGGGGCATAGTCACCTTGGTCCCCCATGCTGGATCCGCCCTTGCATGCAAATACCGTGGTAGAGAATAATTATTTTATACAAATTTTGCAAGTAGGGGCCTATACGATGCGGAATGTTTCGGGTCCATTTGTTGATTTTGGCTGTAAAATGTAACTATCTTCTGACATTTATAATATCATGTAATGCTCGAATGAGCAAATATAAGGTATAATACATGCAGCTTTTATTGATCTTTGACAATTAAAAAAGAAGGCAGTAGTGTATAACACCGAAGTAGTTGTTGGTTGCCTTCCTCGCTACTAGTCTTATATAGGCCTACACATGGGTCAAGTGGGCACAAACGTTTGCTTACGTTGTCGACTTTTGACCTGATAAGAAACCAACTTTTTAATACTTATAAATATAATTTTATTTTATCTGATTCATTAATTTGTACCAATAATTGCTATTCGATTCCGTATATTTTCTGAAAACCAAATGGAATCTTCATGTAGTAATATAGAGTTACTTAATAGTCTAAATAATAATTTTAACAATAAACATAATTTTAATAATAATTTTACTGACGATTTACAAAATTTTAAGTGTTATGATTTTAATTTCTAATTATTTGCTTTGCTTAGTGTGTTGTAATTATTAGGACTTATGTAAGTGGCCTGTTGTGGCCCATTAATTATCCTTTTCATTTTTTTTTGAATAAATTATTATTATTATTATTATTATTATAATACATGCATGCAGCATTTGAAAAATTTCCATTGTATATTTGCTCTTATGTGCTAAAATTAATCCTTAGATGCATATATATGCTTAAATTCACATTACAAAAGCATCGTAAAGACAGTTTACTTGAAAATTGACATATACATATATATTGATATTTTCCATCATATGTTGGCAAATCTCCATTGCATATCGCAGTAGATATTTGCATTTTTCTGAAATCGCCAAATTAAATTACTGAAACAAAAATGTTTGTAAAGGCATGTCGCGTCAATCCGTCTTAATTTCCTATATACACTATATTTATTAAATGAGCTTAATTCACTCAATTTCTTCAGATTTTTATTAGAATTTGGCAGTTTTGAGAAAAGTTCAGTGAAATGTGCTCATGAAAACTGGTCCAATATATACCAATATATTCATGCACAGACTATATAATAAAACTGCATGTACACATAAGGTTTATTCTATATGCAGGCAGTATTATATTGATGCATATATATTATAGCTAGATTCTTATATTAAATTGTGGCTTCCATCTTTTGCAAGATTATATAAAAGCTGCATGCTTGTATATATGCCTGTTTGTAATATGTCATTTTGATTAATTTCACGTAAAGCCTTGTGTATGATGGGGGTATTTACAATAAAAGAGATGGATGCATGCACATTCTGTAATCTTTTATAATCATAATCCAACTGTCTGTTCTCTTTGGCTTGGATTCCATGTTTCTAATCGAGTTTTCTATATATATATATATATATATATATATATATATATGCATATGTCTTTTCATCCTTTCAGTCGTATACTGGCCTATACGTGGAAAAGAAACCCTTTAATATCCAGCCTGCCCAAATCAAAATAATACTGATGTAATTTACTCAGAATTTCAATGCATCGTTTTTTTCTTCTATTATACACGTAAAAATAGCCAGCTATAGTATTTTGACGGATTTTGCATTTGAATTGCAAGTAAATATATTTCCTGTGTAATGGATACATTCATGTAATTGCATGGTGTGACAGTCCTGCATGATGTAGATCAATCTTTATGCATGGATGTTTTATATATACATTATATGCATGGTTTAAATATCCATAATATGCAACAGATATATATTTATTTAAAAAACTGTGATTCCTCTCCCTCCTCCTTCCATATAACAAATAACACCTCCTAAAATATAATTTAACACTGCACATACATGTATACTTATACTACCATAAAATCACAAACAAAGGAAAGTGTTTCATTTTTTAAATTATTTTAAAATGAAATGACAATAAAAAGTTTACGTGTTAAATGAAATGAAATGATAATTTGAATCATGTATATAGGCTATATATAGGCTTACCATGATAGAAAAAAATAAATGTACTGAAAGAGTCTTGATTTGTGTGAAAATTAATTTCTGTATATATATAGGCCTATACGAACATCCATTTTTGCCATGCAGTCTATATTTACATGGTGATTTTACGCAAATTGGTAACTGATGCGTATATATAGGTATATCCTATAGCCCCTGCATGGATTCGAGAAATAAATGATCTCCAAAGATAGATTTAGCTAAACTAACCTCTGTAAGAATCTTATTATGTATATTCATATTTGTCAGCTATATAATGGAACACAAATTGACTGCTAATGAAAACATGGATATCAAACTAAAAAAGTTCATGATTTGCGAAATATAGTATATGTATAAGTGTATTTTAACAAATTCAGTGTTTTTGTTGTAAAAAAATGCCTGAACTTTGTGAATAATCAGTGGATTTTAAAGGTTTGTAAATTTAGTGAAATGAAACTGCATGGGACATAAGACTGATAAATGACGAGAATTCAAGTGAAATAAGTTATTATTAAACAGCAATGATAATATATAAAAATTTGCTATCTAAAACTTGTTTTTAGCTTAATTGTGTTTCTAAGCTTGAATTAAAAAAAATATCTTCAGAATCAGGAAGGCTTTGCCCCACAGACCCCCCACTGGAACTACGCCCCTGGACTCCTGTCTGGCTCCCCCACTGTAAAAAGTTGCAATAAGGTCCCTGTTTCTGAAGACTTGAATTTAAAAACAATTTAAAAGATGTCATTGAGACTTTGAGACTTGAGACATGTGAGACTTTTCCTTTAAAGGGCAATAAGCCTTGCCAGGATTTACGTATCTGTATAGCTTCAATCACAGCATATTCGAGTGAATCTTTATACAGTTACAATCATTTTTTACAATGTTTATGTCCAGAAGTATATTATATGCACCATATATATATATATAGGCTATAACTGGATTACATTAAGCATCTCTTGAGCATATTTTGTAATAGAAAAATGACAGTGCATGCATGCTTGTATATGCTTGTCAATACAAAATATTAAGCTTAATACTCTTTATCATTTGATTTCTGAATCACAAAGGTCCTTGCATGCAATTTGAGGAATGATGAGATTAATTAATCAAAATCTATGTAATCTTCTTGTTCAATTTTTATATTATGTATAGTGCTTCTTTCGTTGGTATATACCTTATACACGGTATATATATTCCACCTCTGGTAGTTTGTTTATTGATTTGGTTCTTCATTCTTCAAATCAAGGTTTGCTATTGTTATGCATTCATACCGTAATAGAATACGGGTTGACCAATAAGTTATAGTGTAATTTGTATAAATCGTTCTTCTGATTTTTTTTAAACGTTTTTAACGTTAAAACACTAAGCTATTTAAAACAAAATTAAATAACATTTAGCAAAATAACATTAGTTTTTCAATTCAAATTTTATTAGCATATATATTTTAAGGAGCGGTATGAAAGGGGGGAGGCTGCCCAGGCTAGGGAGGGGGGGGGGCGAAAGGAAACAACTCCCCTGAAAATCTCCCTGTCGGTAAAATTTGATAAATGCAAGCACCATCAACAACGGTGTTTTGCTGATTTGTGGAATAATATTTAGGTCTACTGTACTACTGCAGACGATAAAAACATAAATCTATAAATACTCATTTGAAAATAAATATTCCTGCAGAAAATGCATTTCAGAAAACTTAACATTCCCTAATTGCATAAATTTCTGATGCTACAACTGTGATTTTTCTTAAAAAGAAATTTCTTTAAAGTGTGCAATTTTTTCTGTCAGAATTTCTTCTGGCTTGACATTATCTATATAGGCCTACCCATAAGAAAAATAAATATCTGTTTTTGCATAAAATGCATTTCAGAATTAAAATGACGAATTTCCCAAGACAAACTAGCATTCGGTAATGTAGTAAATTTCTAATTCAGCAACTTTATGATTTCATGGAAAATTTACATCTTTGAATAATTTTTCATTTGAATTTCCTAGGGCTTGACATTAAAACAATTCCACCTAACTGCCCATATGAAAAATAAATTATGAATTTCAGACTTAAGGGGATCAATAATTTAATCAGGGTGCCTGGTCAAATGTAGTAACAAATTTACTGTATCTGACATTTCCTGGTTTTCCAAACGACACCGGCACTTTTATATTGTGATACTTTTTTTTTTTATTTTAGCGCCATCTCATTCACAAGGCAGTCTTATAAAGCGTTTTTGATAAAAATAACGCCGTGCACATGCGCACTTCAAGGAAGGAAAGAAGCGTTATTTTACCATTTGTACTTGGTTCATTCGATCTACAGGACGCAGTGGTTACTTTGAAGAATTCTTTTAACAAAATTCCACAAAATGTTTTGGGGTACGTTTAATTGTATTATTGCATTTATTATTTACTGGTTAGAACTATATTTGCATTCATAAATTGGTAAAATGCTAGTTATAGAACGTTGGTACATAATGGCTTATGATAGTGGCCGACAACACGTGGTTCAGTTTCCTTGTGCATTTTACCTAAGCCTTGTCTGAAAGTTTAGAACTGTGTGTTTGTAATTGTAATAAGTATTTGATTTACGTTGATTTAGCTCGTACATATCAGAGGTAATTAGCAATACAAGTATAATTTCTCGTGGAATTTGGTTAAAGTTGCTCTGTCCTCAACAAAATTTCGTTCCAAAATGGGGCTCGGAGCACGTGCCGATTACATTTGATTTGCTAGAACATGCACGTGTATTGAGCTACATTTTAGAACAAAATTTTTTTCGAGACAGTATATTATACTCTGTCTTATTTCAAGTTGAACAGTTTTTAGCCTGTCGGTTTAAGGTATTCCTATGGTAAGAATTGGTCAACTTATAGGGTGAGACAGAGTACAGCTTTAAATTTTGTATTATTAGGCTATCATACAGTACCTGACGTAGGCCTACTTGGTAGGCACGGTAGGTTTTGTTATGAACATATAATGAATATTACTACCAAGCCTACATCACATATTCATTAAATTTAAAAAAGGTTTAATGCATTTTCTTGCTTATGGGAGGACAGTGGGCTTTGTCTGCCATGTTTTAATTTTTTGGATTGATCACTAGGCCTATTCCTTTCATATACACTGCTTTTTTACTGGTTTTGGATTCATTATCAGCTTTATGATTACATCCATTGCATTCCTTTCTACTTTGTATTTGCATGAAGCAGGCCAATAAATCATTATCTAACAGCTTAAGAATTCGGTACTTATTAGGACGAGAGGATCATCGTATGTTTTTCAACCTGAACCTAAACATAGGATGGAACCCCCAAGACCTAACTAGGGTGCTGTGCCCCCTAGGACTCCCCTCTGGAGGGCTCTGTTCCCTCCCCCTCCCCCCAGAATCCCCTGTAGCCTAAATTAACCTAACCCAGCAATACAAGTTTATGCAACTATATGGTCCTCTCATTGTAAGTAGCGCCTAGAATTCTATGGGAAATCTCCTGTCAATTACACCTAAATATTTTCCATTTATTGAGAAGCGTGTTGCATCTTACATATGACAAAAATAAGTTAATCAAGCAAAGCCAACGCATTATTAACTTAATTTCCAGGTCTTGTTCTTGAAAATGGGAAGCGATACAATCAAGTTGTGGATGATGGCTTCCACGTATCAATGGCTGTGCTGGAGCCCCAGTCAAATAAATGTAAGTTAATGTAGACTGCAGACTAACACTAATGATGCGGCAATGTTTGATCTTCACTTTTTCTAACCATTTTGCATTGATTGTTTGATGAGGAATCCAATTGGAATACCATTGGAAACAACTACCAATACAATATAACAATAATAATAATAAATTTTACTCAAACATTTTTTTGATGTTGCTCTGTTTTTTATCTTTCTGGCATAGCGTCAACCGTATCAGTAATGATGGAGAGGGAAAAAACGGAATTTCTTCTTTGCACGCTACAAAACGGGAAGTGCCAGCAGCAAGCACTTGATTTGAATTTTGCAGAGGGAGAGGTTGTAACACTGTTTCTGAATGGAGAAGGCATGTACTATCTGGTTATTTATTAGGCGTAGTGTAGAACCTAATTTTTGTATTAAGGACAGACTAGACTAACGCATTTTATGAGTAAAATTTTGGTCCGACTTTGGCTATTGAAGACTTTGGTTGTTGAAGTATATTAAAAAAAGTTAAAAGAGTGGCCGTATTTTGTTTGTGAACTGTATTCATAGATTCGTTTGTCCCAGTATTATGGCTAATATTTACTGAGTATATTGCAAAGTTTGCTCAATGTTAGCATGTATTTTCAGGAATAGTTCACTTGACTGGATATGTAATTGAGGCGGAACCAGATGGCCAAGAATTTCCTTACAGTGAAGAGGAAAGCGATGAAGAAACACTTGACATAGAACGTAGGTTTGTACATAGAAACAACATGGGTAACGTTGTAAAAAAATATAATCGGTGTGGGGTCTGTTTATTTTTTCTTTCCGTTTTCATCGAAGAACATCAAAAACTAAAAAGAAAGGCTGAAAATGACAAGCCAATGCAGGGTTTGCCTAAGAGAACCAAGCTGGCAGAAGATTCAGACAACGAGTCTGACTCTGACGAGTATGATCTTAATTTAGAATGTACCGAGGACGAAGAAATTAGTTCAGAGTCTAACGATTCCGATGATTGTATGTATACACTCGTTTTCGTGTATTTATTCACATTCGCAAAGCTGATGTTTAAATTATTCGTGCTAATTATAGCAGATCAACAACTCATTATGAAACAGAAGCAAGCCCAAAGTCCTAAAAAAGCGGCAGGAAAATCTCCAATTTTGGGTGTTCCGCTAAGCAAGCAACAAATGGTGAGCACCAAACCATCGGCAACGCCATCCAAAAATGCCACAAAAGCCCAACCGGCCACACCCACAAGTGTTGCAAGTGCCCAACCGGTTACACCCAGAAGTGTTGCAAGCGCCCAACTTCCTTTGTCCAAGAGTGCCAAAAAGCAACAGGCTAGGTCTAAAGATGCGTCTAAAAAAACCAAACAAAACCAAAGTCCTATGACGCCGGCTCCTACTGCAAATGGGGATCAAGTAAGTAGCTTAAACTTATTTTCTGTTGCTTTAGGAGGTTCAAATCCACTTTTAATCCCACATATTACTGGATTATAAAAGAATAAATTTCAAATTTTGAAATTATTTATTTCATGGTAGGCATACTTAAAAATAAATTCAGCAGGCATGTATACATCCCATCCCGTTAATCTAATTGGGGGAGCGATTGCAATATTTATAGCATATATTCAAATAATTGTTTTTCTTAGTGATTTATATTTGAAAATATGTAAATGCTATTATAGTGGGAATCTGTTAAACCTTTATTGATTATATGAGTTACACATTAAAAATTCACACTAAATTACTGAATTACCAAGTGGAAATTCACCAATTGAATATCTAAGAACATTAGTGTTATTCATTTGAGAAGGGTCTGTAGTTATGACTATGTTAAATTGAACAATCTTAGTATTAGGGATGCAAGAGAGGGCCCACAGAGAGGCTTGGAAAATTAAATGATGGCTGTAGTTAGTTCTGTGTGTTTATGTTACTTGTTAAAGATAATTTTTACGCTAGTGTTTTACAGTGGCGGATTTAACGGTCAGCAAAGTCCGCATTTGCTGACTGCGCCCCCAGCAAAAGCCTATAGGTGGGCGCCCCAATTGATAGTGCTGACATTTTTTAAAAAAAATTAGCATTGGTTTGCTGACCACGCCTTTTGGCTTAAATCCGCCACTGGTGTTTTAAGGGCTGCCATTATGCAGCCTGTGTCAAGATGTATACAGATAATTTTTTTTCTGCTGGTAGTTGTGTGTAGTTTGGATGAGTAGTTGCTGGCATAATCAGTAAACATATTCTCTGTACAATTTTGGTGATGCATGGAATCTTGTCCCACTTAGTTAATAATGGAGATATTTTTGTTACTAGTCACTCAACCAGTCAGGTGAAGGTTCTAAAAAGAAGAAGAAAAAGAGGAAGAAGAATAAGAATTTGAATGAGTCCAACGTTGCTGGTTCGCCAGGTGCAACGCCAGGAAAAAATTCTGATGAAAAGGGACAGGTTAGATATTTTCTCGTGGACTTCATGTGCAATTGTTCTATGGATAACCATTCCATAACTGGTGAAATGACTGAATGTGGTGGCTATGCTATTTACATTCGTATTTAGGAGATGCTAGCCTGTTTAGAATTCCAGTATTAGATAGAATTGTTCCTTGTTTAAATGCCTAAAATATGACTATCATATTTTAGAATGTGAAAAAATTACTAGGAGGTACAATTGTTGAAGATTTGCATGTAGGAAATGGACCAGAAGCAAAATTGGGGAAAATGGTATGCTTTTATGATTTCAATGAAATTTGTTACCCCTTTTTTTGCTTTGGGGTGGAATTCCTATTAGATGGATAATGTAAATTGACTTTACTTTGCAATTTGTAAGGCTCATGTTCATTACATCGGGAAGCTGAAAAATAACAAGGAATTTGATTCCTGTTTGAAAGGCCAAGAACCTTTTAAGTTTCGCTTGGGGCAGAATGAAGTGATTAAAGGATGGGACACTGGTATTCAAGGTTCGTTTTCTTCGAACACGCTTCTGACAATTTATTTTGCAAAATGTCAGCTATATCGTATGTAATATTTTGCAGGAATGAAAGTTGGAGGCAGACGAACAATCACTGTTCCACCAAACCAGGCGTGAGTTTAGCCAATTTTATTAAATATAGCATCTCAATGTAATGAGCATGAACATTGCACTAATCTGCAAAGAAAATTCCTAAACTTTTATGTTGAATTGCTACAGGAAAGGAAAAATATTTTCCTGATAATAGACATAGCGTAAATCTTCTAGAAATGGAATTCGTTTATAATTTCAAAGAATTCAGCTGGGCATTTATTTTAAAATTTAAAGAATATCACATTATTTTTATCCTATTTTATTTAAGAACATACGGTATTGTAAGCAACTTCTACTACAAAAAAATGCATTTTTTTACAAGGACGTCATAAAGGAACTTAAACTAGGCTAAAAGGGAAAGAGCCATTGGAGAATGAGTAAAATTTAGAAGTAGGAGATCATTGAGGATGGGTTAAATATGGAGAAGGGGCTAATCTTTAAAGTGGGCTATCATTTCACATCTTTTGCAATTTTCCTGGGCGTAATATGGAGTCTGACCCAAAACTCGGGATGGGCATTTTTTTTAGAAGATTTACGGTAGGCCTAATGAATATAATAATTAGAAAAACGAAATGCTAGTGAATCAATAATTATTTTATAAATAAACAAATATAGAATGGAGCTAATTTCATCACACGATCTGATTAGTTGCAGGTTAATTTCTTCCATAACTTAATAAGTTAATAAAGGGCTAGAAATCTACTTGCCATCATGAATACAGTAACTGTACTTAATAAATACTACTGTCTGAGCATGTTGTAAACATATTTTTTTCCTTTCTTCGCCCTGTGATGTCATTTTCATTACATGAGGAAATGTGATTTTTAAATCGGGTGTGCCATAATAACTTGAAGAAATAAATAGTTTTGCCTGGAAAAAAATTAATTTTATGGTTGCATTCTTGAGCTTGATAAGATATTTATTCCAACTCATTTCACATTGCTCATCATGTTTTGTTTTTGTTTCCAGGTATGGAAATAAACAGATTGGTCTAATTCCGCCAAACAGTACATTAAAATTTGACGTTCAGTTGGTAGCTGTCAGTTAAATTTTCTGCATCTTGTGACGATTCTTTCGCAGATTTTCCAATAAAAGTAATCGTAACCTTTTTTACTTATTTAATTAGATAATTTTATTTGACTTGAAAACATACATGTGATCAATTAGAAACAGTGACATAGTTTTAGAAATGTATGTTAAAAAGAGATGTACTTTGAAGGAATGTTTTATCAGTGGTCATTTTAGCCCATCTGGTAGTTAGCTTATTGATATTCAAGGCAGTTAAATAACAGTTTCTCCCAATCTTATAAATTGACTTTTTAAGGGAAAATTCTAATTGGTTCCTAGGCAACATAATATTACTTTGTTACACTTAGTTAGGATATAGAATATTAGTGAATGAGCTTGGAGCAGGAGAGATCTAAGTTTTCATTCATTGTGTTTGACTTTGGAAATGATTGAAAATCAATATGATGCTAAATGAAAAGCAACATTAATCTCAACATTTGCAAAATAAAAGTTGGCAATTAAACCCTTAAATAAGGGCAATGCCTAAATTGAAGTTGTATAGGAATTTTTCTGTTGGCAGTTTGGATGGGTTTGGTTGTAATTAGAGAACTACATTAATACAAATTAGGTGTCTTAATTACTTGTATTTGGTAATATTTTGTGCCTATTATTATTGTTAATGCTATTATTTACATCCATTTTAAAGTAACAATTTATTAATCAATCATTCTTCTTGTCAAGATCATTTCCTAAAGCATCTGCACTGACTTCAGTATTAGGATGTTGGTCGGGTTTCTATATACAAATAAGACAAAATATCATTTAATAAATAGAAACACAGCATCATTGGGATAAAAGTATTTAATTTAGCTATTGTGCAATGACCAGCAACATCCAAGGGTGAAGCTTGACTATGGGTAAATCCCCAATATCAAAGTTCTTGAGATTTGAAGTCCATATCTTACAAACCCTTTTCGCAAAATGGTTTAAATTAATTTATGTGGCTGGGGTATAATTATCTATGTAAATTGGCAGTTAGTGTTCTATCATAAGGAATGGCTGGTTCATTTGGAAATTCCACAAGATTTAACTGATCAGTGCACAATTTAATCATTAAGAATGATGTGACAATCCCACTTCTGCTTTCTTAGCCTGCATCGGACAGGATAACGTGGAACTAGTATTCACTGGAGTAGTTCCCACTTTCTTCCATGGATTCCAAAATTTTAATACGTAAGGCTGCAGAAATCGATGCCAGATGAAAAGGAAAAACGGGACTACAATGCAGGGAATGCACACCATTTTTGTCTGTATTTATAAAAAAAAGGCAAGCAAAAAATCAAACATTGAAAATCACGTGATGACCCAAATTAAAAATATGAAATAGATATAGTTTCAGCTACATGTATGTATCAATTCCTGACAATATATAGAAATCATAGCTTACTAGTGGTTTAATACGATACTGAAAGCATTGAAAATTATTCCTACCAATAAAATCTTTGGATTTGGAGAAAGTTAACAATGATGGTGAGAGTGATTCTCTGGAATCTTCGACAGTCTGGAATGATTATGAAATTTGATATGAAAAAATGTTTCTAATTGTGTGCAATAGATGGTGATTTTTGACCTTGAAATCGTTTTTCATGGGACATGAGCACCCTCTGCCGACCCTTATTGGTAACATATTCGTCGACAACGGTGAGGTACAATCATGGAAATAATAACTTGTAAGAAACTACCAATAACTATAAGTTCTATAACTATATAGTTAACTTATACATATGTTAATATAAAGAATGAAACGTTCTAATTGCTTACTATCGATTGAAGTCAGCAACAATGGTTCAAAAAAACAACGGATTAATTCATGTGCGCCAGAGAGTTTCCACGCGTTATCATTGTCACCTCATAGAAAACGCAAAACAAGAGATTGCCAAGATCAAAATCAGACTAAACAAACATTTGAGTTTTGGAAACGTTTTAAATCAGATGTGGATGAAGCTTGCTCTCCTAATCTTGCAAGAAGTTCGGATGGCAAGGTACCGGTAACTGAATTTTCGTGAAATACGGTAGCACATATGCATGTGTGCTATAAATTGGCCAACGAATTGGCTTGGTTGGCTTTTGGTGGTAGTTTTAAAAGTACAGAGGCCACTGTGCTTTTTAATGCACATGCATGTACTTGGATGTAATGTCTTAAACTGCAGTTCCCAAACTTTACAAACGTTCTTCCAAGAAACTCTTGCACAATTTATTTTATTAAACTGGGAATAGTATGGTTTGGTTGAAATAGTTAAGTAATTTTTTTTAATAAATATATGCTAACTTTAAAGTTTCTATTTTCCAGATTCTAAACTCTGAGTCAAGTCAGTTCAAACCAGCTAGCGCTTGCAAGGATTCCAGCAGTTATTTTAGCTGTTTTAATTTCTGGCGTTTACCTATTCCTGAGTTGGTTATAGGCAATGACTTTGCTAGACATGATCAAAGTGAACCAATGGAATCTACAACTGAGAATGCAAATGATGTCAGTGCATGACAATATAATGTCGATTTGAACAGGGATCGAGTAATCAATTAACTGTGGCATTGATATAATAGATGCAAAGGAGCTTACATCACATGTGATTTTTAATATATATAATTACGGTATCCATATTGTATTGAACTCTATTATTTTTATTAGTCATGATTTATTAAAGAAGCCTAAGATTTCAAGAAATATGTCATTTTTCTAATTATTCTCTGTAAGCAAATCCTTTCTTTTTATTATTGATTTGTATGTAGTGTGAGATATGTGTGAGATTAATTTATCTAGTTTTCATATCATGTATTATGGGCATATATATATATATATATATATATCTATATATATATATGACTAAATGAATTATCTGTAATTGGTTGAGGTAATTAATGAAGCCACACATTTTACCTTCAATTAACTTTGGTTAGTCTGAGTTAGGTTGACAGGGGGTCTGGGTCAATGTTCTCTTTTAAAGCTGCACTGTCCTCAAGAAATTTTGTTCCAAAATGGTGCTCTGCAGTGCACGTGCATATGCCAGCAAACCAAATGTGGTTAGCACGTGCTTGGAACACCGATCTGGAACAAAATTTATTGAGGACAGTGCAGCTTTAACTAGGCTCTACCTTTTGGCAACCTGATTTGTAGTGATTTGATTGCATTGTAGTGATTTGTAGGCACTATATTACTGACAGTACTGTATGTAGTTCCCTCTACTGGATAAAGGGTTAAAGCTCTCATGGAACCCATACACATGCGTGTCCTAGAGGGCGCCAGCAACTTTCAGTGTGATGAAATCTATGGAAAAATGACGCCTAACATGTATTTGGCCAATGTCATAATTTCTTCAATGTGGAAACTGCTGCAATTATTATTGTCACTGAGATTCATATCTAGTATGTGTGTGCAACATATATGTTGCACACACTTTAATCAACTATAGTTGATTCAGAGTTTGTGGTTATTAATTATATAGTCGGTTCCAATAACTTTGAACCCTGGTTTCCATGTATTACCTTTGCAGCCAGGGTCCAAAATTATTGGAACTGACTATAGGTACTGTGCAGCCTCCTCCTTCACCCACCCTCACAGGAAAAAAATTGTATGTGTGTATATAGTCAGGCTGGCTACACTGCCATTCATGTGGACCACGTATGATGATGATGATGTACGTCCAACGAATTGGATGTCAATCTCCGTAAGGGTCACAATCAGGGGCACGGCAAAGGAGTGGGAGGGGAGGTTTGGGGGTCCAAACCCCAAATGACAATTTTTTTCCCTATGCAAATAGCCAGTACTGATGATAGCCACAGTTTTTTTAAATTGTTCTATCAGCTATTGGGCTTCAGCACCCAACAGCATCCCCCATTTTTATATCCTGGCTACCCGGTATGCCCTGCTCACAATACATTTTTTTTCGAGTGCAGTGCTATAATTACAAAAGTTATAATTCATTTTCAATAGGAAGTTACAGTTACTTTTTAACCTCCCTGTACCAAACTACGGTATAGCTATACCGGCCTATATGGGCATCCGTAGAAAAAGGCATGAATGTTTCCGATCGTGTGGTTTAGATGGCGCCACATAACCTCCAATGTGCGAAAAGCCAGGAAAGCGCACACGTTGTCAAGTTCTAGATAAACCTTGATTTTTTTAATGTTACGTTAATAATAATATTATTAGCATATTTTCTATCATTTTCCTGAGGACTGGTGACTAATAAATTGGAACAAAATGCGTGAGTATTATTACTATTCGAAGATTGTTGAACCAATGTAGTGACCCAAGTTTGAGAGGCATGGAGGGCTCAGAAAAAAAAAAAAAAAAAAGCACCAAATTAAATAAATTTTGTCCAAGCTTACACATACCATGCAATTATTTTCTTTTACTACATACAGCTGTTTCGAGTAAATTGTCTTGTCTACTGTCAAGCCTGTTTGGAATCCTCATCTTTGCCGGAATGCAGCTTTATCGATCCCAGTTGGCAGCATCCCAGCCATTGACGATTGTTGGTGGATCCATAGGATCCTTGTTGTTCATTCTTATACTGACTGTATCCTTAAAATTTCAATTATTTTGGTTTCAGTTTTGTTGAAATATTTGTTCCCTAACTTTAATGCTAATATAGGCTGTGGGAAACTTGGAGGCAAGCCTGTTTGGCAAACATTTCCAAGCGCAACTTTTTCCAGAAGGTAAGGAAACTAAAAAATTTTTTTTTTTGGCTGAGGAGTTGAGAGCCATGCGCATTTTATTTAAAAGGAATATTCTATGATTCAAATGAAGTGAGCATAAGGGAAGAATTTGTTTTTAAATTTGGTAACTAATGTCAGGGAAATAAATGGACACTTTGTAATCTGGGATTATTTAAACTTAGGTTATCACACATGAGGTGGGTGAGTGGGTTTGAAATTCACGTGCAACGCAACTAGGGTGACCACTGGCATAACTAGGATATACCTAAGGGGTGGGTTAGCCATACCTAGGGAGGGGGGCGCTAATGTACGAGAGAAGAACCACGCCATGATCAATGGTGGCTCCCATAGTTTGAGGGGGAAAGAGACACATCGTCTGGTTGCAAAGCGCGTAGCGCTTTGCCAAGCCCGGTCGCCACAGGCGACCGTGCGTAAGGGCCACCGTTGATCATGGCATGGCGTGAAGGTGTATTTAAAAACTTAAACTCAATTCTAGAATTAACTGCAAATTATAATATTTTATTTCTTTCAGAAACATGGGCAGAAAACCTAGTAAATCCAAATTTATTCAATAATTTTCATGTTATACAAAATAGAGCCACACGAACTTGCAAAATGGGACGAGCAAAAGCAGGATGGATATTACTTTTGAAATTTAATATTAAATTTGAAATAATTATGGAAGATGAACTAGCTATTTTGATTAGATTAACA
>JAQIXP010001768.1:0-17113 GCA_034700285.1 Proteroiulus fuscus | reverse complement strand
ATGCCTGTATTGCCAACCAAAAATGGACCTCCTTAATGGCTGCCAAGCTCTTGAGCTTGTTTCTGAGTGGTGCATTGCGGGATAGCAATGGCGAAAATGGAATAGGCTATAGGCCTACTTTAAAAAATTCTTAATTTTTTACAATGCTAATTTTAACATGGCGGAAATTTTCTGATATTTCTGAGTAGCCCAGTGCATACATGGTGGCGCTTTTGACGATAAAAATGGATGCCCTTTGCTGACTAATATTTTTCATGAACTCAGGGTTTTTACTTTTGAATTTCTCATATTAGCACTTAACTTTCTCGTATTTCATTTAAACATTACTGTATACAAATTTTGACTTTCCCTATAATTGAAAGATTTAAATTTTTGATGAAATTACACGGAAACTAATGGGAAAATGCTGCATACTAATTTTGTTGTAAAAATTTGCTTTCTGAAATTGGCCAACTTTTCGCAAAGAAGGGTCCCTTTGTCCGGACGCAAGAGAATCCCATGTTATATTCCATTGAAAATTCTCATGTATTTAATTTGGAGAGAGAAAAAATGGAACCTAATTATGCAGATTTTCGGATACTTATTTTCCTCAAAACTAGAGGGCTGAATTTCTCATTACAAAACATTAATGTTATAATATACATAAAAAGGTTTTCAGTTTTCACCTGAAATAAGAAATTGGAATTTATAATTTGGATTTAACTTGGATTGTAAAAGGATCAATGGACAATATATTTGTTAGAATTAGGCCTACATGTATTATGAAAGTTAAATTGGTTCACATTATAGACATTGACTTTCCTACTTTTAGATTTACCTAAACTTATGCCTATTATATAACAGGCAAACATTATACATATATATTTATTTGCATTGATGATTGACGTTTAAGCAAAAACACCTTATATCATTATTATCCCTAAAGTCAAGTGCTTCATCATGCACAATAATAACTTTTAAAAACTATAACAAGGCTATGGATATAGTTAACATCAAAATGTGCTCATGGGAGTTACCATCATTTTGTATAAAAATTTACAAATATTAAGGTCAGACTAGTAATTATACAACCAGTGCAGTTGGAGTTTATTACAAATATGGAAATATTAACATGTATATAACTCAATGATTTCTTCGATAAGAAAAAAGACAATTGGTTTTACAAAAAATAGAAACAAAATAATAATATTAGAATTAAGCTTTATACCATTAATAGGAAATCACATTAATGGGCATGGACAGCGCCATATTGTTTAATCTCAGGACTAATAACCTGGATCAGAAAATCTTAGAAAATGTAGCGCCATCTGTTGGTAACAGGAGAAAAGTTCATCATTGGAATCACTGAATTTTGGCTTCACTTCCCTTCTATGCAATTAATAATGCATAGAATAAAGAGAAAGGAATAGGCCTAAATGCATTCCTTGTAATTATGCACGTGACATACTCGTGCCAGTTTATCAACAGAAAAATACAATTTAAATGGAACATTTTTTGTTCCAAAATTAGGCTGAATGCACGTGCATATTCCAGCAGACCAAATGCAATTTGCACGCGCGCTGAGTCTCATTTTTAGAACAAAACTTATTGGTAGAATATGACTAATAGACTCAGATCCATCAAATTACTGAAGAAGTTTATAAATTTTAATAAAGGTTGTTTGTCTACTGTGCAACTATTTTCAATGCCAGAACATGACCTTGCCATTAGATATGATAATAATATGCTCAATATAAATACCCGCGTGTTATAAATTATATCTTATCAAACAATGCAAACTTTTTGAATGTGTTATTATTTTTATATTATAGCATTTATATAGCTACCAGAGAATGCCAAACATCCTTTACGCTTTGTACAATTAAGCTGACATGCTGCAAACATTTTAACCCAAAACTATCCATAAAATATATATTCAAAACTTATACCATAAATTGAGCAAATACATTGATTGGGTCGAGGGGATCATCCAACTGCTATATTCAAATTGGATTGATGCCAGCTGTTTAAATTTAGTTATACAGGTTGTTTTAAATTTACAGTCAAGGACTCGTACAAATTGCAAGGTTGGTTAGTACAATTAATTATATCAGTTAATCAAATTGATAATCACTCTAAGATCAATGATCTACAAACTATATCGCGTGAATTACTCAGCAATAGAACTACCTTGCAAATGGCACGTAGGCCTACCTATTATTAATCAGATTTACTTTATTAAAAAGATTAACTGTAATTTTTAATCATTGTAAACCTATCAAACGTATGCCTAACTTAAAATCATGTAAGTTACATGGTTGGGAATAAATATCGTGAGGGGAAAGGGGGGGCTAGGTTATGGCCCCCTGGCCCTGGGTATACATCCAATACTTTCCCTATTTAGGTCAAATCTTTTAATTACAGTGCAATTAACGAACTAAGAATTTTCGAAAAATTCTTGTTATATTTAGGCCTACTATTGTGAAATTACTCCCCTTTCAAATTAAAAATTACTCCAACAATTCAGCATTTGCCAAAATAACACCAATTTTCGGCCATTTTAAATTCATCATTGATGGCACCGTGCATCAAAATCACACGGGCCGCCATTTTAGTACGGGCTAAACTGTAGTTGAAACCTACTCATCACAGATGGCGCTTTACGTTTCAATGGAGCGATACACATTACAGGATTTTTCTAAGGGGGGATAATTTCATGAAAAAAGTGAGGCGAGGTCAATTTTCGCTGGTTAAGCAGGCAAATTTTAATTTCTCTGGCTAAGGGGGGGGGCAATTTCTCCCATTGCCCCCCTCCTTGTATCCGCCCATGACTGCATGATGAGGGGATAGTATATCCCTTGCCCTACCCCCAAACTTACATAAAATACTTAAGACTTCAAAAAGACCATCTGTGCTTGTCAAAAGGTCATCAAAAGCCCAGTGAGTAAGGTCATCCATATAAACAGTACCGTATTACTATCATCATCCAATCATCCAAAGGTACAATGCCCTTTCAAAAAATTAATCCCCAAATTGTTGGACCTTTAATCATCCCACCAACATTTCCTGCCTTGACCCCCTCCCTCCACTCCCAAGAAGGAAATAAGATGAAGGGGTCCCTAAAATGAAGGCATCATGAGGGTCATAATATTGGTTAGAATGGGTTCAATCAAAGGGGAATCTGCTTAGTAAAAAAATTTAAGGGCATGCCACTATAAGGTGTTATTACGTCTGTCTAAAATAACATTTAACAATTCATTACCGAAGCAGAAAAACCACTCAAAAGCCATTTAATAAAGATGTACAACAAGCCTGCTGTCATGTCAACCTCATGTGGGTAACGAGTGTGTGGTTCCTCTCCGCTTGAATTCAACAAATTTCGGCAAGTATCAATGAGTGAGGAGTGCCCTATGGAGCTACACACTTCCCAGGATGCAATTCTTTTCAAATCTCTGTTGCCCTGTCAATCTCTTTTCTGGCCCAATTCTCAGGCTGCCATTTTGTGCGGTGTGTGGGGAAAAACGTGACTCGAAAATCATCTCTGCAGGGAGGATATTATAGAAAATTAAAACTCAATTTTCAAGCACGAATTGGAAATTGGGAGATTGGTTTGCATTTGAAGGGAAAATGGGAAGTAAGTTAAAAATGGGATGAACAACGCAAAACAGTTGATTGAGGAAAAACTAATGTAAGTTATCACATTTATCTTACTAATTGAGAAATATGAAATGTTTGATAAAAATTGGCTTTTAGAACGCATAACGATATAATTTCGAATTGGTTTTTTTCGAATTGGATTTTAATCTTGGAGTTGAAAATAACAGAAGTTGAAACAAATAGCCGGTTTAATAGTTGAATTATTTGGTAACTGATTACCTGATGTACTTTAATACTGCACACAATAAACAATTTAAAATACTGTTTAGAAATACTTGGAGGATGATGAGGTAAGAATTCTTTTGTATTTGGGGTCGACCACATATTACATAACTTGAAAAAAGGGAAAGGGGAAAGGGAAGTACTTCATTTTGTTACGATGCCTTACAAAGGGGAAAGGGGTATCAAAATTGTATACCTATTTTTGGTAGCAACGAATAAGGAATAGTTTTAATTCAATAATTTGAATATTTTTCACAATTTTTACAAATTGGAAATAAGAAAAACAATTCCAAAATGGAACGTGCAAAATAGCACGTTCAAGTCTCGTGCTTAACTGGTTCCAGTTGCATAGAACTAAAACTATAGGTATTAGAAAAAAGAATACCAGAAAAAAGAACATGAGGAAAAAGAACATTAGAAAAAAGAACATTATATAGGAAAAAAGAATATTAGGGAAAAAAACAGTAGGAAAAAAGAATATTAGAAATAAGAATAGTAGAAAGAGAATATAAGAAAAAACAATATTTGAAAAAAAGAATGTTAGAAAAATCCAATTTTTACAATGTGCTAATGTGCTAATGAAACATGATGCAACTAGAGCTCCACTTTGTTTCAGTCACAAAATGGTACTCATGTAGCCATTGACTTAATGATTTTGCCACCAGGGTGCTGCAGTCTAAAATTTTGTCAAAACATATTGACAATTTGTTGCATGCAAGAATTGGCTTTTTAAGCTAAAATACTTTTTTTTCTGCTCATTTTAGGGGTGAGGGGGTGGGGGAGTTTTTTTATGAGTATTAGGCTACATAATATCATAGCCTCATAGGGGGCAGGTTTATTATTTATTAAAAAATTATGTTACATAATTTATGGATGGCCCCTATAGTCAGTTTCATTTATAGTCCAGATCTGGATCCACCATATAAGAAAACACTCGGAATAGCATTGATAATAATCCGACAACAGAACACTAGTATAAATTAGTAATGAATGTTTCACTGCATGCAATGTTAACCACTTTTTGAAATCCTGTTTGAAAATTTATGATCCTAACATTCTATTGTCATCTAAACTATCTAAATATTGCCAAAAAGAATGTATGCTCATATAACTATCTACGTGTTTTATGAAGGGATAATAAATAATTCCACGTGTTTTTTTAAGTTTATCTTCAAAAAATGTGTGCTATTTACTGTATAGTCCTATGTTCAGGATGTTCAACCTTATACAGTTTACGAGTGATCAAAATAAATAAAATAATGCAGTTCAAGTTAGCATCAAAATAAGTTTTAAGAAGGCTTTATAAACTGAATGTGTGAGCTTATTCTCAGCTCTCCAAAAACAAAAACAAATTAAAAAACAAAAGAAAACAATGACCTTGCAGAGTTTTAACTTTAGCACGAAAATATCCACAGTATGCTATATTTCATATGCATGCTCGTATTATACACTGCATGGATTTCAATCATTTTTCATCTCGATAATAAAAACATTATAAAATTAAAGACTTTCAGTTGATATCCCCTTCATCTTCCAATTTTAAGTCCTTGTCTCCAGTTTAAAGGAGATAAGATCTCAATGACAAATCAGTTTGTCACTAGGAAGAAATGCCCTCGAAAAATACCCAATAAGTCATGTTTAAAATGACATCATCGATACATTGTGCAAAAAAGTAGTCCATTACATCGATTTCAACCGGCGTAAACAAAAACAACTTATGTAAACATTTTGTATCACTTCATTATTGTTAACATTATAATTTCTCAACTCTGATAATAATTTTTCTGACAAGTTACTTTTACAAGAGATAATCATTTACATTCGATTTTAATGTACTTATTATCACATCCGCGTATACCGCTAAATGGTATACTGTACATTACACAACTGATAATATATCGATACATAATATAGCATTACACTATCACATCGTGACTTGCAAATAGAAATTTGCCAGCCTTTTTTCTTTAACCATTTAGTTATCAAATAATAGCAAACTCTTTAGGCACGTTTTCACTTGATATTATTAGCATGGGTTTAATGATTTAGTTTTTATACATCCTTGGTGCACCTCACGTCTTACTTATTTCCTTTCTCAATTTCCTTTTCTTAACAAAAATCCCATTGACAAACCCCTTCTTCCTGCACTTCAACCCTTTTAATCCTCACGATGTTGATTTTTTTTTTGTGGCCATTTGCATTCAATGCAATTTGTATGTATATACATGGAGGCCCAATGTACTTAAGTACATGTTACTTCTATTGAAGAAACAGCTCGCAAAGTATCGATAACAATTTAAGAAATGCATACCTATACATAGGCCTACTCTTAACTCTTGTGTTTATTTATATAAAAATCTGGAGGATATGACAGCAGTCGTAATGTCAAGAGTAAAGGGGGGCAAAGGTCATCCATTCGCACCTTTAATTCATGGGAAAAACTTTGCCAGCAATTTAACTTATGTAACAGAGAAGCGGAAATGGGGAAATTCTAACAAGCAAATGATACATCTTTTTTCGAAAGCCGATTTTCAGTTCAATTTGGATCTGATTTACTAGACTAAATAAATATAAAGTAAATAAAATTAGTAAATAAATACCAGGTGTAATTTGCTATCAATATAGAGACAGAGATTATAGCAAGAGGCGGCACATGGCGGTAGAATTTTGGAAATATGTTCTGCATGCCCATTTTTGTCACTTGGTGATGCTCTTCTTGTTTTAGAACTATAGTTGAGCACGAGAATTGCACTTGCTCAACCAGAACACGTGCATGCATTCCAATTGATAGCCTACTTGCTCAATGTCGGACGTGCTCAACGTTCTAAAGCAGAAAAACCGCGCCACCTTCCAGCAAATATTCACAATACATATGTGCAATTGACGTTCTATAGTACCTTCCCCTTTCAAAATAAAAGCGCCATCTGTGATGAATATAACTGCCCGGCCCATATGTTATTTGTCATAAAAGTATGGCGCGCCATCTATGAAGAATGCTAAATGGCCCATAATAAAATGCCAAAAGGTTTTTCTTTTCCGATGATGCATTATGGGAGTTTGCCTGCGGCCTACTTTTGAAACAGGGAGTTATGTTCATTAATTGTAATTAAACGGGGTGAAGAGCCTATGGAGGTTACGTCACAGGGAGGTCATTCTATACAGCTGCATACATATATATACCGCAAAGACCCTCCCAATGACATCGCACTATATTTTGGGAAAAATTTCAGAAATGCATTTTACTTTATATTTAAGTTTTGGAAAGTCAAAATTCAGTATAGAATTTTTCAGCCAATTTTTTTATAGCAATTTGTACCAAATGCAATTGCTTTAATTCGCTGCAATATAGGCTTGAGACAAAATATGCAAGAACAACAACTGAATCGGGTGCTTGAATATCCAGGAAGCCCCTTTAAAAATACTTGAAAAAAAACCCACAGTGATTCACATAATAGTATTCTCAGAAGTGGGTTTGACTTGCCCTTCATGATTAGCCAACTCCAATGCATAGTCCTATCTTTGAATTTATGGCTATTTATCATTCGTACAAACAAATATTTCACAGTCAGACAAGAACTGCTTAATCTATAGTGTGTAAACAACTTATTTGATGTGCAACAAGTTCAAAAATTGAACATTTTCACTTTGTTATTTTCAGCTTTGGATACCAATAATGTAACAGTTAAGAAGCAGGTGTTTGAGTTATTGGCCGCCCTATGTCTCTACAGCATAGAAGGATACAACCGGGCCATCGAGGCCCTGGACAGATACAAGGTAAGGGGGTCATTCCACAATTCACATAATACCACATTTTTATAGAGAAAAATTGAGTTACATCACATTTTTAAAAAAAAATCTATACGTACCCCCAAGGGCGGATATATACATAATTTTTGCTAACTAAAGGATAGGGTGGGGGAGAATATTATGTTGAAAGGGAAGGGGACAATTGTCCCCCCCCCCATATCTGCTCTTGCTACCCCCTTATTATAGGCATATCATTTTGTAGGTAACCCATTTTGTAATTTATGCAAAGTCCTGAAGTTGAGATTAGTTTTCTATCAGAAGGGCTGAATAGAATTGAAAAATTCTGTATTTTTACTGCATTTTTTCTGTACAAATTTACCCAAATTCTGTACATTTACATTCGAGAAGATGTATATTTGATTATTTACAGCACATGTTCTGTTAATTGAAATTCTACAGAAAAAAAAGCTGTAAATTCTTAGTTTTAAAATTAATTAAAAATGCCGTTATATTAATATAGCAAACAACTATAGTTTTACTCCTACATTTGTCAGGATCAGTTGTACCAATAAGAGTTAACATTAGTAATTAATCCAATGTTAATATTAGGTTTTCTCTACATCCCTGAATTTTCATTGGGCCAAATCAGTCACATGATCATAGTAACTAAGGGTTAAGACTTTACCTGTTGCTGGTATGACTGAACCTATAAGGCAAATAAATTTTCAAAATATGTTGATAATAAATTATGTGTAATGTTTTCCAAAGAAGAGCCATTATATAAAACATTTTGCACTTATACATTAGTAGATATTGAATTTGGATTCATCAATTTGGCTGACAATATAGCTTAATTTAGTGACTATCACAAGTAGCATTATTTATTTTATTTTAAAATTATATTGTAAAGTTGTAATATTACAGTTATATATAGGAAGAATAACAGAACCTTGTTCTGGACAACAAGATGCCGGCCCATGCAGGCACAACGGTGCAATTTGCTTGTCATTCTAGTTAACTTATTCGTTAAATACCGAATCAAATCGATTCAAATTATAATTAAACATGACTCGAGACTTTTCATTTCTGGTTGAAAATCCACATGACTACGTTAACAACAACAACAAAATAACAGCAAATGATGAATTCGAGAAATCCTCAGCATTAGTAGCCTTTGGGGGAGCTTTCACTTCAAAAAAATTTAAAACGAATTACTTTTTTCTCGTAAAAAATCATATAAAAATAAGTAAATTATATGACTCGTATATAGGCCTAAACTTGTTTGTGTGCCTCAGTTAAATGTTTAATTATAATGTTGTTTGTAATTAGGAAAACAAAAATGAACGCTATCGTTTCAAATTAGTGGTGGAAGAGTTGAGAAATGCTCAAACAACCGAATACAAACAGACTTTGTTGGCTTTCGTTAATTGCGCCATCGACAGATGTTCTTTGAAGGATCGAATACGCATGCGCAATGAACTCATAGGTGAGTAAAGCTCATTAATATTGTCTCAATTAACAAATATTCTGAGAAAAACTTACCTTTACGATGAACTTGAACCATGCATCCATCTTGGATCAATGGCAACATTTCACTAACTTGTTAAAACCGAAACACTGCATTAGTCTTATGCTTAAAAATAAGCCTGTCGTAGGCCTAAGTAGCCTATACATTCGATTTGGAACGTCCGTGAACTGCTCACTTGAAACTATGGCATTAATGTATTTGAACTTGCCTGAAAAAAAAAGGTTTTTTTTTAGAAATTTTGCAAAAAGAGTAACCCTTACATAACATAAGATAGAATCATTGTGAAATGCCATCCCAAAATTAACACGTTTAATAAATCCTGCTAAAAGTTATAGATAACAAGACTTTGCTAGGGGCAGCAATATTTACTCAAAGGTGGCGCGATTTTACTATCAATTTAGAACGTGAGCACGTGCAAAATTGAGCAAGCATCAATGGAATATATGCACGTGCCTCTAGTTAAGCACGTGACTTGCACGTGCAAAACTGAGCAAGTATCTATGAAGCAGTCACGTGCAATTCTCGTGCCTCAACTGGATCCAAAACAGCCACAGCACCACCTCGTATCAAAAATAGGCAAATCATGTGTGGAAAAATCCACCACCATGTGCCGCCTCTTGTCATGATCTTGGTCTCTATTAAGTTTAGCATTATGTTTAAGTTTTCATAGATGGCATCCATTTTCATCGAAAAAAAGCACCACCAAGTGCACACTATATGCAGTGTACTAAAAAATCTCAGAAAATTTCAGCCATATTAACATTAAAATTGCAAAAAAAAGAGGAATTGTATCTTAAATATCTTTTTTTTCCTATTATGCATGATTGTAACCACCCATTTTTGGAATTAGCTCATTAATTTATTCCTACAATTCAATTTACTTAGATTTATTTTATATTTTCATTAATAAAAATCACTCAAATTTTGAATCTCGATTCCAATCACAATATAAAAAAATATAAAATTTAGTATGCAAAGATATTAGAGTAGTAAAAATCATATTATAACACATACATGCAAAGCTAACCAGCTGGACACATGTTATCCCATGGTGTTAGTGATTCATTTGCATTTGTTACATGAGCTTTTATACCAACGAAGAGAAATTACAACTATGCAAAACATTTATATCTGTTTAGCTCATTTGCATAAAAATGCAAAATTAATTGCTCTCATAGTTGATAACAAATAAATAATTTGCATATTGGTAAGAAATACAGTAATTGTTGTAAAGATTGCATAGAAGGAAAGTGGAGCCAAAGTTGAACTATTCCAATGGCAACCATTACTAACAGATGGCGCTAATATTTCTGAGATTTTACCATTCAGGTATTCCTGAGAACATCAGGCAATATGGCGCTGCCCAAGTTTTTGCATAAAAACTGTGATTTCTCATTAATGGAAAGTTTAATTCCAATATTAGTATATTATTTCTAAGTTTTATTTTAATACCTAGCATTTAAAATGGTGACATGCATTTATCCCATTACTAACAGATGGCGCTAAAGTTTCTGAGATTTTACCATTCAGGTATTCCTGAGAACATCAGGCAATATGGCTCTGCCCAAGTTTTTGCATAAAAACTGTGATTTCCATTTAACAATAATTAATTAAAATTTAACCTCGCATTTAAAATGGTGACATGCATTTATCCCATTACTAACAGATGGCGCTAAAGTTTGTGAGATTTTACCATAAAGTTATTCCCGAGAAAACCAGGCAATATGGCGCTGCCCATGTTTTTACATAAAAACTGTGATTTCTCATTAATGGAAAGTTTAATTCCAATATTAGTATATTATTACTAAGTTTTATTTTAATACCTAGCATTTAAAATGGTGACCATTTCTCCCATTACTAACAGATGGCGCTAAATTTTCTGAGATTTTACCATTCAGGTATTCCCGAGAACATCAGGCAATATGGCTCTGCCCATATCTTTGCATACAAACTGTGATTTCTCACATTTAATTCCAATATTATTAATTTACTTCTACGGTTTGTTGTAATGCCTAGCATTTAAAAGGCACTTTTCACGAAGTGAGACTTTCCTTTTTATTATACGAAAATAAAGAAAGCAATGAAAGGCAATTCAAAGATTTTCATTTTTCAATCAAAATTAACGAGAAAATTAAGACAGTCACGTACGTTTTTATGCAGAGTCCCTAAGGCTGGGTTTATGTAAGCAGCTGAGAGCTGGAAAACTGCAGCTCAAAGCTGATAGTGTTCTTCTTGCCATTCTATTTGTATGGCAAAAACAACGCTATCAGCTTTGAGCTGTAGCCTTCCAGCTCTCAGCTGCTTACATAAACCCAGCCTAAATATCATTTGAAAAAATTTCATAAACTTTTTTCCTTTCATAAGGAAGGGTTCCCCCCCCCTTGCATTTCTCATAGAAATTTTGTTAAAAATTAAGATTTTGCAGTTGACCCTTGCCATTGGAATGCCTGTTTGTGTATGGGGTGTGGCTGCCATCACAAATACAGTTGTCTTTAAAAAAAAGTCTTCCTTGTTCATCAACTCATACAACTTTATTGTTAATTGGAGGTGTAGTTTGTATTTAGGCACAATCCGTTCATACCCCCATGAAGAAGGATAAAAACAAGAAAAAAAATAAATTTTCCACGCTTTTTTTGTATACGAATCAGCCGTGAAAAAAGGCGATGTCTTAATCACAATTAGCAAAATGCCAACAAAAAACCCCCTTATTTTAGTGCAACAAAAACACAAACAACTACGCAGGTGCATCCGAAAAGTAAAAAGTCTTGACAAATATTTGTTTTTGTTACTTCTAGGGCTACGTCTTTTGGAAATCCTCAACCAATTCAAGTAAGTTTATAAGAAACTACCAAAATTATGCAGACGAAAAATTGACTTTGGGTCTAAAATCAATTTTTAAAAAATGTCTCATTCCAGAAAGGACGAAAGCGACGAAACGGTCATGGTTCAGATTGGGAATTTCGAGGACCGGAAGTACAGCGACGAGGGTCAGATCCCAGCGTCCAATGAAGTTGACCTAAGCTCCCACATGGACGTTTTCTATGCAATTTTGAAATTGGTACGTATGCCGGATCAATGGAGTAATTATAGCATCCCCAAAACTAGTGGCCTGGACCCCTTGGCATGCGGAGGCTTCCGTAACAATCAGAATAAATTTGACTTTAATAAGTTGATATAAATCAAGGAATCAAAAGTTAGAGGATTTACTGACTGCCTATACTCGGCGACAGCTTAACTAGACAGCCCAATCATAGGTAGGCCTACCCACAAAACGTACTCTTGCGCATGTGAGCTGTGATTGGCTGCTGCTGCCAAATTTGAACTGTGGACCGCGTGCCATGGCGGCTGCGCAAGGATACGCTTTGCGGGCACCAGTGACTGGGCTGTCTAGTTAAGCTGTCGCCGAGTATAGTTTAAGCATAGTTTTAAATAATGCTCGATTAACGATAATCCTTGGCACGTAGTTGCTCAGCCAACGCATGGATATGGAGCCACGACTAAGTCTTTTTGACAACTAAAAGCACCACCTTTCGTCATTTGTAAGCTTTAGTCTATGGCTCTAGAACAAAATTTGGGAGTGACTTGTTCCTCATTGGCTCATTTTCGAGTCCTCCATTAGAAACTAGTTAGCTATCCTGTCGTATAGATGGCACTTTCTGTAGGCGATGGGGTCACGTCCGTCCATGGACATTGCTTGTAAGGGTTGGCCATGCATAATCTTGAAGGCTATGCTTAAACAATGTATTAGTTAAGTTAAGGGTACCCATTTTGTCTTTTCAATCATGATTTGAATGATTTATCATGTTCTTGCCCGCAGGTGGTGGACACTCCCCAGGAGGTCCCGTTCCTCAGCATCCTGCAGCACTTGTTGCGCATCGATCCCAAGGAGCCCATCAGTGACATCATGTGGGATACGGCGGAGACTCTGGTGCACCGGGCCACTCTGATAGAGTCCAAGGAGGATTCCTCCAAGCTACTCAGGACACCTAGCCACCACCACAGTCTGAACAAGATCAAATTCGTTGACCGATGCCAGTGCTCGTGCCACAAGGGAGACGAGGCCGGTCGAAAGCGTTCAGTCCAGCTGATGCTGCAGGACCTCGGGGGTGGGATGAAGACCCCTGGGATTCTGTCCCCATCCTCCAACTGCACTCCACCATTTCCGGGCTCCCCGGTTCCCATGTCCCCTCCTCCCCCGCCCATGCTTCCCGGGCGACCGCCGCCACCCCCTCCTCCTCCACCGCCGCTGCTGCAAGACAAGCCACCAGCTCCTCCTCCCCCGCCGCCCTTCTTCGGCTCAACAGTGCCGCCCCCACCCCCACCCTCCAACTTCAACGCCTTGTCCATTTCCACCGCGCGGGTGCCCACCCCTCCCCAAAACGACGGGGACGGAAGTGTCCGGCTGCCGCAACAGGAAACGCCAAAACCAAAATCCAAGATGAGGTCTTTGAACTGGAACAAGATTCCGGTGCAAAAAGTATTGAATAGCCACAACAATATCTGGTCACTGGTGGCCAAACAACACGATGGTCAAGCCAACTATGCCAACATTGACTTCGAAGAGATGGAATGCCTCTTCTGCCAGCCGGTTACAACTCAGGGATCGCCGAAATTAGGCAGGGACGTTTGTGACACCAAATACGGGACCAACAATGAAGTGGAGAGGAAAAAGAAGGAACCAACTGAGGTATTTTCCCTGACTTTCCCTGGCCAAAATAAAAAATTATACCTATCATATTGATACGAGTCCTAATTTACTATTTTCGATGACAACTAATTCCTCTCCCAGACAAAAGTACATTTACCCCGGACTTTCCCTGACCAAAATTAAAAATGTTCCTATGATAGGTTCCCAATAACTTCTTGACCTGGTTCCGCCACCTAGCGCCAGTTTCATTTTCATCATTTGCAGTTGCCCTACATGGGGTCCAGGGGTCTGTAGAAGCACCTATGTAAGGCAACTGTAAACAATGAAAACAAAACTGGCGCTAGGTGGCGGGTCCTGGTCGAAAAGTTATTGGAACCGTGCGCAGTCGTTATATTTTTGTGCACACTCAAATGTTCTCAAGCGCGCCACCTGGGGGAAAAATCAAGCAGCTGCTTCTAACAAGGGAAACACACTCGTACTATGACGTGTTTCTCCTGTTAGGATCAGCTACTTTGATTTTCATTGTCTGTGGCATTACCACTAGATAGCGCTTTTGGGAGCTTTTGAATAACAGCAGAGCAGCTTCAAGCCCATAATCATTATATAAATGGTTTTAATAAATCTCCCTGACTTTCCAGGTCAGGATGAACCCACCCAAATAGGTTCCAAGTGCTTAATTTTTTGTTTCTCTGCTTACAGATAACGCTTTTAGACGGCAAACGGAGTTTAAATGTGAACATTTTTTTAAAACAATTTAGAAGGTAAATAAATATAATAATTTTTATATTATTTATATTATTATAATATTTCTAATTTTTTAATTTTTCTAAAATTTCAGCTCCAACGAAGAAATAATAGCCCTGATTAAGCAGGGTAACAACGAAGACATCGGTGCCGAAAAATTACGCGGACTTTTGAAAATACTTCCCCAATCGGACGAGGTGATTAGGCCCATTCTTATTTATTTAATATTAAATGGCTTATCGAAACTGTATATTAATCTATCCCTAATTTTGTCTTAATTTCTCCCAAGACCGAAATGCTGAAATCGTTTAATGGTGACAGAAAACGATTGGGTAATGCCGAGAAGTTCTTGCTACAACTTTTAGACGTTTCCAGGTATTAATTTATCACAAAAATGTAGAGCTGCTGTAATTTTTTTTAGAAATGATGCTAATTTTTTTTAAATATTTACAGGTATAAACTTAGAATAGAAGGGATGCTTTTAAAAGAGGAATTTACAGCAAATTTAAATTATTTAGAGCCATCAATCAATGCGATGATACAGGCAGCAAATGGTAAGCAATTACGATACACAAAAAATTAGCACTTTTTTGATCTTTCAACTGCATGCCTCATACTAAAATGTTTGCTAAAGAAATATAGGAATTTTTTTCCTAAAATATTCATGTAGGACTTTTTCTTTTAAAAAAAATAGAAATATTATTGCAATATAACATATGAAATTGACCCAAGTAGGTAAAATTAGTAACGTTTTTAAGAAAACAGATAAGATTTTCAAAATTTAGTTTTTCGCCTACGTGTAGGCCTATAGTGCAAATTGCCGGCATATTTTAGTAAATAAAATTTTTCCAATTTTCATCAAAAAATTCTTAATTTTGGGCTTGACCAGTCAAGTGGACACCAAGAATAATGTTAAAAATGAATGAAAATTTATAAGTAATGGCCAAACTAGAGGGAATATACGAAAATTTCTCCCTAAAAACTGGAAAAATTTAGGAGCAATTCCCAAAAATTAAAAAAAATTACCAATCAACTGCTTTAAAATTCCACAGAAAAAATAGAATTTATATTATTGCAATATAACTAATAGATGAAATTGACCCAAGTAGGTAAAATTAGGGAAATTCTTAAAATAACAGATAAGATTTGCAAAATTTAGTTTTTCGCCTTGGTGCATAATACAAATTGCAGGCATATTTAGTAAATAAAATTATCGAAAAGTCATACTTTTCATCCAAAAATTCCTATTTTTGGGCTTGACCAGTCAAGTGGATACACAAATGATGCATAACATTAATCAGAATTTATAAATAATGGACAAAATATAGTTAATATCTGATAATTCCCTCAAAAAATTGGGTGGGGGGGTAGGGGAAAAGTAAATTAAATTCAATCCAAGAAAATTAAAAATATTGCCCTTTAAAATTCCTAAGGAAAAAATTTAGTATTAAATTTTCTACTCTTTTAAATGATTTATTTTTTGTTTTGCTAAAATTAGTTCTTCAAAAAAACCTACCAAAACAGCATAATAAGCAATTACAAATTAAAATTAGTCCAGAAAAAAAAACTGAACATGTTTAAAATTAGAAATTAAATTGCAACAAAAGTTACAAAATATTTCCAAATAAAATAAATTATGGGGGTCAGATAAACATTTCCAATTAATAATAAGGTGCAGTCCGACTAATAAAAGCTACTTTTTCTGCTAAATAAAAAATATAATCGTTTGTATGTCAGTCGCATAATCCATTAAAAAATCCGGATTATGCACTGCTAACACACTTTTCTGTTACTGTGTCAGTGCTGTCCTTAACTTTTCCCCAAAACTTTTCCTTTGGACGGCCATTTTTTATATTTTTTTTTATTGACCGAGTTCCTCTGAAAAGTGACATCCATTCAACTTTTAAAAAGCCGCCCTCGCCCACATTAATATTCATTTTGGAGATTGACCCACATTATAAAAGCACACTCCTGTTCAACAAAAGATTGAACTGGAGAATCCTAGATGAGTCAGTTTTGCTAAGTTATGAAAGGCCAAATGACTTGGCATTACGGGGTTGAATTTCTGCAAAACGTTATTTTAAATTTGTTTCTATAGAAAATGTATTCCAGTATTAGGTGGGTAAATTTCTGCAAAATTATAATTTGAAATTTGTTTGTATAAAAAAATGCATTTCAGCATTCATTAGGCCTAGGGGGTTTAATTTCTGCAAAAAGTTATTTGAAATTTGTTTCTATAGAAAAAAGCATTCTAGCATTAAGTGGGTAAATTTCTGCAAAATTTTAATTTGAAATTTGTTTCTATAGAAAATGTATTCCAGTATTAGGGGGTTGAACTTCTGCAAAATTTCATTTGAAATTTGTTTCTATAGAAATTGTATTCCAGCATTAGGGGGTTGAATTTCTGCAAAATTTCATTTGAAATTTGTTTCTATAGAAAATGCATTCCAGCATAAGGGTGTTGAATTTCTGCAAAATTTCATTTGAAATTTGTTTCTATAGAAAATGTATTCCAGTATTAGGGGGTTGAATTTCTGCAAACTTTCATTTGAAATTTGTTTCTATAGAAAATGCATTCCAGCATAAGG
>JAQIXP010001767.1:0-17121 GCA_034700285.1 Proteroiulus fuscus | reverse complement strand
ATGCAAAATTCTATAAGATACACCTGACATTTCTTCAGTAGCAAAAAAAAAATTTAAATTTGTTGACCAGTGTTATTGACACTTCCAGGATCACAATGGTTCACTTATCTCACTTTTAACAAACTGGCTCATTTGCTACTTATGAATTATGCCATCGATATTAACACTTTTTTCTTCTTTTATTTAAACATCACTTCAATGTACAAATAGTCATTCTATAAGAATATGGTTATGGCAAAGTCAGTCTATAAGAACATGAAAATATGTATTGGGATACTGCTCGTTACAATGTACACATTCAACAGTTTTTTCACTTGTTTCTTTTAAACTGATGTGCCAAATAGGCCTACTGTTCCCTCGAGAATTTCGTGAATAGTGCAAAAATGCTTCTGGGTCTTGATACTCGTGAATTTGTTTTGATGTAAAGCCAGAATAAATTCATTGTGAATTGGTGTATCTTTTGCCCATTTTCCAAATATGTGAAAACACGCTAACGCATGTAAGCACTAACACTTGAATGAACAGCAATTTTATCTCTGACAGCCAATATGGCAAACATTGTACATATTTACTTTACATTTTGAAAAAAAAGGCCCAGTTTTAGGGGGGGGGGTTTATCACCTTCCTTTAATGGAGAAATAGGCCTGTGGAAACGTGAGATGACATACATGGATGTCATAACCCTTTAGCCTTTTGGATTATTTTTGCTGTTTTTGCCATGCTTTTCTGGTAAAATGAATTAACCCTTCTGGTCTGGTTTTCTATTTCATATAATCAAATTTTGACATCACGCTCGACGTGGTAATAATAACCCTAAGCTGTAGTTGTAATGTTTTAGAGATAGTTTAGATATTTTAAACAAATTGTAGCGTGGCCTGGAAAGTAACAGCTGTCAGCTATGCAGTTATGTTGTGTTTTTCACAAATTTTGGGAAAATTTTGTGTTGTGGAATGGTTAGTAGATTGGTAGGCAGGATACATACATGACATTGGTTTTTGCTGGTTTTTGTGATATTTTTTGAGTTACTGGTTAAAATGTTAGTGCCGTATGGGCAGTACTGAATTTTTGGGGTATTGGTATGTTGACATTAATCAATGAATTTGTCAGTACATATAATGGGTTGGTATTATTGGGGCTGATATTGTGTTGCTGGTATCATTATATCAGTTGTGGTAGATATGATACTAACATTTTCAATAGTATATTTTCATATAAAAGGTATAAAGTATAACTTGAGGTCCCAGAAATTGGAGTTACAAATAACTGGATCTATGTTTAAATTGGGATGTATATATTATAGTAGAATATGTATGTTTCTTGACATACTATGGGAATGCTTGTAACTGGATCGTCTTCTAAACAGAATAGTGTATTATCTGAATTAAATATAATTTTATTTGTTTATACGCTCGTAAGAGGGAATTGCATATATTTGGAAATAAGTAAAAATACAACATGAAATAGGTATAATCAAAATTATTACAAACTGGAAGTAGGTACTGTATAATGGTGAACTACCAATTCCTGAATTAGTTATGAAAAGCAGAAATAGAAGTAGATATAATTTGTTATAAATGATTATCCAAATTTAGAAATTAAATATTTAACCAGAAATGGAAGTAGATATAATTTGTTACAAATGACCATCAAAATTTATAAATTAGAAATGGAAGTATATATATAATTTGTAACAAAGGACCATCCAAACTTCTGAATTAGATATTAAACCATAAATGGAACTAGATATAATTTGTTGCAATATATATTTTAAATTTACAAATAAGATATTAAACCAGAAATGGAAGTATTGATAATTTATTGCAAATGACCATCCAAATTTCTGAATTATATTTAGTTTCTGTTATGGTGTTTTTCATTATACACTATTCAGGTTAAGGGTTTCTCAGTTTATATATACACTTCATGTTTAGGCAAGTTCTAAATGTTACTCTTGGAACTTTATACCCACTTCAAGATTGAGTTATAACTATTTCAAGCTATTTCCAGTTATGTGTATTTCAGGTAGCTAGTTAAGTAATCTTTTGCTCTACAGGATGATGCTAAGAGCATAATCTACATTATGCAAGATGGTGTTATTGGCAGTTATGCACAGATCAAGTTATATTCATTTCAGTTCTTGGTGCTTATCTGTTATTCTGCTTATACACAAATCAATTTATTAGCACTTTAAGCTAGCCCAGTTGATCATCCATCTATTGATTCCCAGTGAAAAAATTACTGCACTATGGCAGATTGCAGAAAAATTGCAATTTTAATTGCAGTTCACTGCAATATTACTGCAGTACATTTTTCACCTGGTTTGGAAAACCAGCCGTGTAGGAAATTTATTTGTTTCCAACCAATTGTGAATTTGTATGCAAAATTGTAGAATTTGTTGGCATTTTTTTGGGATTAGACATTCTTCTCTTTATTTATAAATTTGATTCTGGCTTAAATTCTGCAAATTTATTCAGCCTTTGTATATTTTCCGAAGTAACGGTGCATTCTTTGTGCAGCTTGTTAAAATTTCACAAAACCTTTGGGATTTCCAATTACTTTTCATGCAGAGAAAACAGTCTATTGGTTAAAACCTAGGAGCTTTTTTTGTTTTGGTTTAAAAATACAAGCATACATTGACTTTCCATGAATGTCTGCTTTTCAAGCTTTTCATGCATTTATGTAGTATAGCATGTTAGACATGCAGGGAAAAATTCTGGAAAAAAGTGAAAAATAAGAAAAGTTAAGGCAAATCTTAGTAGAAGCAAGCAACCATAGCTCATTTTTTTCAGAATTTCATGTTGATTACAGAAAACCATGTTGCCAAATTTTCTGAGTAACGGTTTGGTTGCAGTGCTTGTGCAAAGTTTCAGGTTCAAACCCCAATGGCAATTGTTTTTTTTTAATTCTTAATATTTTATTAAAATTTTTTTTATCAACTGTTATATTGAAAGAACAATTATTTAAGTATTAAAATAAAGTTTCCTAATTATTTTTAATTGTATTTAAGGCTATTACATGTTTACGTAGCAAATATATAGTTAGTTTTTTGCTTTTAACATTGTTTGAAATATGAAGCCTTATGACAGCGATAACAGCATAAATGCATGTAGTAATAGCCTTAATTACAATTAAAAATAATTAGGAAACTTATTTTAATACTTCGTTAATTGTTCTCTAAATATTACAGTAGATAGAAACATTTTTAATAAAATATTAAGAATTAAAAAAAAAACAATTACCAAGGGGGTTTGAACCTGTAACTTTGCACATGCACTGCAACCAAACCGTTACTCTAAAATTTTGGCAACATGGTTTTCTGTAATCTACATGAAGTTCTGAAAAAAATATGAGCTATGTTGCTTGCTTCTACTAAGATTTGCCTTAACTTTTCATTTTTGTCATTATTTTTACCTGTCTGTGGGAATGTATGGTTTGCCTGCTTTTTTTAATTTTTTTGTATTATATATTTTTATTTTTTTTTTTTTATTTTGACTCGCTGGGCTTTCATGTGTTATTTTTATAAACTTATGTTCATTTTTGGAGAGTTTTGATAACTTCATCATGTCAAAATACCAAGCAAAATCTACTCTTGAGACTGTCATAAGACTGAGCATAAACAGATGCAAAGTGGAACATGCATGGTCAGTTTCTTTTAAAATCAATTGTCCAAGTGATTTATTTACTCGAATCGCTTTCACCCAAGTTAGCATGCATTATTCAAAGTAGAATAAAAGTTTAATGCTGCGAGCCATTTTATCTAAATGTCCACTGAGCAAATGGACAAGATACAGGGTTATTTTCTCCTCCAACATCCAAATGTGCAAAAATGATTTTTTTTTCTTCTGGAATTGCCTTTGTAATCTCTGCGAAAAAGTGCACATTAGATAGAGTTTTACTGTGACATTCTTGCAGTTGGGTTCTGTTTTTTTAAGTTGTTTCATACTCAGCATTTTTTCATGATTGAAATTCCAAACACACATTCGCAGATCCATTAGACAAGCAGCTACCACATGAATACGCAATTTGAAACAAACATATTGTAGCTGAAATTGGTGAATTATAGTCCCATGATGGCAAATTTCTCGAAGAATTTCATTCTAAAAGATCTCTTTTAATTCAATTTTCTTTTCGCAGTGCAGAAAGCCACTCGGCAATTATGAACAATTTGTATTTAATTTTCGAAATGCTTTTTTTTTGTATAATGCTTTTGGTGATATCTTAAATGTTAGGATTTTTGCAAGAATAACTGGAACTGCTTGGCCTTATTACTATAGATTTGGCACTTCAAAGTTATTTGATTAAAATAGTAATCAGATTATAGAAAAGTTGTTTTTTTCTGGAAACTTATTATGGCTTTTTTAAGAACCTTAAATGATCTCAACAATTACAGATTATACACAGATTTATATGACAAAGTTTATAAGGTTTTTAATAAACATAATTTTCATAGATAACTGGAACTTAGCTTTTTACTAGTTTTTGAGTAATTATTTGATTAAAATTTTAAAAATTGAAAAATGCCATTTTTTATAATGTGATTTTTTTAAAATAAAGTTTATCTTTATATTACTGTAGTTAGGCTCATCTTAAGATGCATTATTCTGTTTTGCCTAATTTTAGAAGAAAAAAAAGTTACATTTTTTACTTATAAATAAGAATGTATCATAAAATATCACATCTTTCCTAGAATCTGACAACACTGACAACAAGCATGTTAGTTTTAACCATAAACAGAATGTAAGCTAACTTCACCAAAAAAGATAGAATCAATTTCTATGATACAAGGAGCAAAGTGATGGTTTAATTCAGACGTAGCGAATGAGTCAATTTGTCAAAAATGAGATAAGTGAACCATTGTGATCCTGGAATTGTCCCTAATTCACATAAAGTTAGATAAAATAATTTAACCAATAATTGTTAAAGTTACAAAAGTGAAGAGTATCGAATATCCAACAAGGTATAATTTCTAAGACTTTTTTTTCCATAAAATTGCTATTGTCTCGAAAGCAACTTTTGGATTATTCGCTTCTTTTGAATTAAGCCATCGAAAGGTTTATATTTTATAAAACAGTATTTACTAAGCTGTGAAAGTTACCAGGGTTACTACTAGATGGGCGCTAGTAGCAGCCACCTATGAATAATTTGCATTATCTCATCATTTGGAAAATATGGCACTGATCAAGTTAAGTGAATTGCAAAATGCTTGAATTTGTTAGTAATATTTTGTTATTCGATCCCTTTTATAAAAATAACTTTTTCAAAAGTAAGACTCATTAGATACTTCATTACCTGTTTAATAAATCCAACAAACCAATACATTTAGTGGGATTTATTTAGTGTAAATTGATCCATGATGCAAACTATAATCTTCATGGATTGTCAGTCTAGACTGCGTCAGGGAAGTGAGAACAAAATTATTCTCCGAATATGTCATTGGGAATTGATCCTTCCTTTTGTGTTTTGCCAACTTTATTCTGCATTGTGCGATGTAAATTTTGCATTTAACTTTTAATCATTGTTTATCCCTGCACTTTTGCATATTGTAAATTGCTTTTGCCTGCCTTATTAAAACACGGCTAGAATCCAATATTTCCATGGCATGGTTCAAACGAAAAGGTCACAGGCATTTCACAGTCTCGCAATTACATTTTGCACTGAAGCATGTGACATTTGATTGAAGAAAATGGGTTTGGTTTAATTAGAATCTATGAATATGGCTCGAATAAATGAAAAGCGTTGAAAATCCGGGTAAGTTATTGTTTGGATGACACGCGTGAAATATATGCTATATAATGAGAAAACAATTAGAAAATGGCAAGCCATAAAAGAAGCCACTGACTTTGAAATTATTGCTTGTACAGGGTGTTTGGCTTGCCATCTGCATTAGTATTTATTTATTTAAAGTAGGCTTTTTAATTAAATACAGCAAAATATTTGCTTTTATAAATTTTACTGGATGACCCAGAAATGACAATTACTACACTTCGTGCATTGCAGGAATATAGAGTCAGGGGGCACACATGTCCTATATTTTCTAATATGTTTAGATAATTTTACTTGTTCTTTTTAGTAATGTTTTAATGCATCATAAATGAAATTAATATAATTATAAGTAAAAAAATAAACAACCATGATGTCATCAGATCTGGATCTTATTAAAATTAGATGCCAGGCAATATTGATGATGTACCAAGAATGGCTTCATCTAAAAATTAGACTAAAGTCTTTTAGACTAATATATAAAAATTAGACACTGGTCAACTCACTACTATTGGGCCACCCTGTATATCAAATTATTATAGTCTGTTAGTTTGAAAATCTTACTAAAATTTGGGCAAAAATTTATCTAAAAATAATGCTCATCTCATTTCCCCTCTAGAGTTATTTTTTAATCAAATGCTTTGTTTTCCTTATATTTATACATGCACATATTTATAATATGTTACTTTGAATGTTCCACCATGCATAATATTCCTATATTCAACATGTATTGTTCAGCAAACATTTCTGTAGCAAACATGTTTATTTTAAATTCTCTATTAGGCATATTCTACTTTTAACTTGCAATGTTTGGAAGAAATGAATAGTTTTCTTTGAATGTTTTAAAAATATCAACTCACAATGATTTGGCATTAACCTCTTGCAATTTATCTACTGTATTTTGTATTTATAATCATTGTGGTGATGAGCACTTTATGACTTTCTTGGTGGGAGGGGTTGGCTTACAAGTCATTTTGGAAATTTAAATATGCCAGCATTATACTACAATTTTCATTAGTGTAAAAATGAAGTGGCATTACTTTTTTACTTGCCAAAATGCATGTGAGGAAATTGATTCTGATTTCACAATTAAATCCTGAAATTAGTCTGGTAAATGGTGGAGAAATTCAATTTGTTATAAAAGAAATGCATGAATGCACACAGAAATGAAAAATTCAGGAATGTGAAGAATTTAAGCGAGATTGGGCTGCATTGATTTCTTTAAAGTAGATGGTTCAAAATGACTTCAGTCCATTACTAGATGAATGTACTTCACTATATTATCTTGTTAGTCTGAAAGAATCATTATTATTAATACTTTTACAATTTTTGAAGTATATAATAAAGTGTGCATGAAGAGAATCAATATTGATCCAAACAATGTGCAGGGATTTGTTGATATCATTGTATATATATGTCATCTATATTGATAAATAGTTGTGCAGTAATTCAAAAATTAAACATCATTCAAAAATATTGACAGGTAATCTAAACATCTAAATATGTACAAAATGTTTCTATTTTGTAACAAAAAATTATTCAGAATTTACACAATGCCTCTATTTTTAAGCTGATTTTTTTATTTAACTTATAATAACAAATTGAATACAAACTATTTCATATAATAAACTCTTAAACTCAGCAATTATTAACATAAATCATTATAAAGTAATATATGTTTTTTGAGAATTTTTAGACAGCGAACATGTTTGATAGAAAGTTTGTAATTTAAGACTAATGTGATAGTGCTTAAAATGTGAAGAAATTCAGTTAAAGCTAGTTCGGTGAAAGTTTTCTGCAGAATTTTAAGAAAGAAAAATTTCCAGTGAGAAATTTGATATTTACTTCTGTTAAAAGATTGATTAGACATATTTAATGATTTTATTATCAGCTTTTATAGTGTGAATGCAAGACTTGTCACATTTTCTACATATATGATAAATATAAAAGTTCACGTAAATTTCTATACTTCTGAAATTATAAGTTTTTCTAGTTCAATACAATATATATCTGGGGTTGTGCAGTAGACCATCAGTCTACATGCGGAGTTCAATACAATGTATTCTCATTATTTAACAGAATTTGAATACAAATATTTCTGTAGAAAAGTGATTCTGCAACAATTTCCTTAAAACGTTTATTTTACAAAAATGCTTCCATTAAGTGTGTTTCTGCTTTTTCTTGCCTGGTGTAGGTTGCCTCTCGAGGCCATTAACTCATCATTGACTGTTCAGCCCTAGTCTTTCACTTAATTAAAATAACAAGCATGATGCAAAAAATCCAATTAAAACATTGGCTCTGATTCTCGTTTATTCAACTGCAGATTAATCTTTGGGTTTTTTTGCTAATTTTAAATGCAGCAATAATGTTTGGACTAAGCACTCCAATGCCTTGGAGAATTGTCCATTGCAAATTAATTTTGCAGGCTTGGAGTTAGTATCACTGAGTTGATCTACATAATAAATTCATGGAGCTGGTTTTTCTGTTTTTTGTTTGTCATTATAACATGGAAATGCTTTTTAGGCTTGATGATAGCAGTTTTAGGCTTTGCATTTGCTCCATTCAAAATGCATAGATCCGTGAAGATGTCTAATCTGATTACCAGTGATCCACCTTTTGAGTGGCATCAGCAGTGCATGACTGAATTTATGCCATCAATTTATAATGACCACAGGATGATTAAACCACAGTGGCCTTAAAATGTCTTTGCCAACTCTAAAATCATGGCAAAATAACACAAAATTCAATTGAAAAGGAGGCCTGGGTTTGTGTTTTACCTCATTTAATTCTTCAGGGTCTCCTGGCCTTTTTGAAAAATTAACATAATGCAACACTCGACTTTGATCTCAATTCTGGATTTTTCTATGACTTTACTGGCATGCTGTGGTTTGTGCTTGGCTTATGTGTCAAAGTTCACACACTTGTTTGATCAGCTTTGTTTTTGATTTGGCTAATGTGTCAGGCATTACACACTTGTTTGATCAGCTGTACTTTGGATTTAGCTTATGTGGCAGAGGCCACAAAGTTGTTTGGTCAGCTGTGTTTTACTTAATTTGTGTGGCAAAATTCACCTGCTTGTTTAATCAGCTGTGTTATACTAGACTTTTGTGTCACAGTTCACCTGCTTGTTTGATCAGCTGTGTTTTGGACATGACTCATGGGTCAAAGTTCACATTAATGTTTGTTCAGCTGTGGTTTGGACTTGGCTAAAGTGTCAAGGATATCACTTGTTTGATCAGCTTTGTTTTGGGGGTGGACTTGTGTCAAAGTTTACTTGCTTGTTTGATCAGCTGTGGTTAATGTATCAAATTTCACACTCTTGTTTGATCAGGTGTGGCTTATACTTGGTTTATGTGTCCTATTTCACACTTGTTTTATCAGTTATGGTTTAGACTTAACTTGTGTGTAAAAGTTCATTTAATTGTTTGAACAGCTGTAGGTTGGAATTGACCTACAGGATCTAAGTTCACATACTTATTTGATTGGTTATAGTATGCTTGACCTATTAGTTTACTTTCTAATGTGTTTGATCAGTCCAATGCTTTAAATGGATTTATGTGGCTATGTTAATCAATTTGGATCTGACACTTGAAAATGATAAATTTTATCTAGTGAGTTTTTACTTACTGGGGATTTATGAAAATTGTCAGTGCATCACTGTTTGGAATGAGTATATCAATTGTTAGATCAGGTTAAATAATAGGATATCCATATAACTCAATATCTAGATTTGAATATAGTAAACTTCAGTTGCTATTTATTGTGTATGATCAAGTTCAATTGGATGGCTCGTATGTTCATAGTGGAAATGTTTGTATTTTGCATGAAGGTCATGGAAATTGGTCATCAGTCAAAAACATCCAAACAGCTCATTTAATAAACATTTTTTGATTTGTAACAGTGGTAATGAAAGATAAAATTTAATGATAAGTTTTATAGGCAACAAATAAATTATTCAGCTCATTAAAAAAACATTCTCTTAATCTTACTTATGCCTAGCAATGATGCATTGTTTGCATCTCTATATAATGTTTCCATCTGTGAACAGTTGTACAGGTATTAAATATAGATCTTAATTTATTTTAAACTTTCTGTAAACCAATGTTTAAAAGTGAGGATACTTTGTAAGAAAACCCCGGAAAATCTGGAAATAGAAAATTTAATTTCTGGTGAAACCACAATCCTACAAAAATACTTTAGTTTTAAATGGACACCTTAATTTCCAACAACCCGAGTTAAATTTGCAGAAATTAAAACATTTGCTCTCCTTGATTCCCCAATCAATATGTCATTGACACCTGTGTCACTCATTTTACACAATAACCACAGGCAATTAACAAAAGGCAACAATGCAAACCTTGTTGACAAATTTTCCTGTTCACTGACTACTTCAAATGGTGTGACATATTGCATATAATTGCTTACCACCAGGCATGATATCAGAAATAAACCAATTTTGATGGAATCTTGTTGGTACATGCAAGTTCTCATTGTTCAGGTCCAAGGAATGTGAACCTGTAGCCTGCTTTTGAAAGGAAATCGATCTTCATCTTAAGAGATAATAAAGTTCGGTGATAGGCCTAAGATGCTCATAAAATGGATAAGATGGGGGTCCAGTTGCACCAAAGTGGGCAATTGCACGCTTTACAACTGCAATTTTCAAGGGGTTTTTGTGCTAAACTGGCTGTAAATCAATAGTTTGCATGCTGAAAATAGACAGGAGAGTAGTTTGGTTGTAGTGGACTGTAAATATATTGGCAGGTTTTGTGTACTAAATTACTCACAGTTTTGTGCATGGTTGGTTGATAAAGGGACATTGTTGATGCTTGTACAAGGTGTGCAAAAAATTGTACAAAATTTTATGTTAATGAAAATTGTTGTAGAAAAATAGTTTCTCGAAATCATTGTGCCGAATTACCGTAAAAGCGTTTCATGGTTCTATGAAACTTTGCATTGCTTAGTTTGTTTCTGCAGAATGTAATTGTAAATGTTGGTACAGAAAAACGTGATGAATTATTCATAAGAGCTGTGATAACTGGTAGTACATGTATTTGCTTTTCATGAACTGCAGGAAACTAAGCATTATCACGATTTCTGCAGAAGCAGGTCATGTTTCTACAGAAACCTTGCAGCAGTTTATATTTCTGCCGAACATAGTTGTCAATTTTGGTACAAAAAAATGTGATGAATTCATAAGAGCTGTGATGACAGGTTGTATTTACTTTTCAAAATCTTCAGGAAACTTAGCATCATCACGATTTCTGCAGAAGCAGGTCAGGTTTCTACAGAAATCTTGCAGGTATATATTTCTGCAGAACATAGTTGTCAATTTTGGTACAGAAAAATGGGATGAATTATCGTAAGAGCTGTGATAACAGATTTTGCGTTTCAAGGTCTGCATGAGACTTAAGCATCATGATTTCTGCAGAAGCAGGTCAGGTTTCTACAGAAACCTTGCAGCAATTTATATTTCTGCAGAACTTAGTTGTAAATTTTAGTACAGAAAAACGTGATGAATTATTCGTAAGAACTGTGATGACAGATTTTATTTGCTTTACATGTTCTGCAGAAAACTAAGCAACATCATGATTTCTGCAGAAGCCTGTCATGATTCTACAGAAACCTTGCAGCTGTTTATATTTCTGCAGAACATAGTTGACAATTTTGGTACAGAAAAATGTGATGAATTATTCGTAAGAGCTGTGATAACAGATTTTGCTTTTCAAGGTCTGCAGGAGACTAAACATCATCACGATTTCTGCAGAAGCAGGTCAGGTTTCTACAGAAACCTTGCAGCAGTTTATATATCTGCAGAACATAGTTGTCAATTTTGGTGTAGAAAAATGAGGAATTATGAATACGAGCTGTCATAACTGAATGTCTTTACTTTTCATGATCTGCAGGAAATTAAGCATCACAATTTCTACAGAATCAAATCGTGTTACTGCTGAAATTTTGCAGAATTTTACATTTCTGTAGAACATAATTGTAATTTTGTGCAGATAATGGTGAATAAATTATTCATAACCTTTGACTTTTATAACAATTGACAGATTCTGATTACACTTAATGTTCTGCAGGAAACTAATCACGATTCTGCAGAAACAGTGTTTTTACAGAAAGTTTGCAGCAGTGCAGACCATTGTAAATTTTGATGCAGAAATGGTGCATGAAATATCCAAAAAGGCTGTGATAATATTTGAAAGATTATTTACATTTTTAATTTTCTGCAGATGCAGTTCATATATCTACAGAATTTTTTCAGCTATTTACATTTCTGCAGAATATAAGTGTAATTTCTTTCTGTAGAATATGGTCTATGTATTATTTCTACAGGCATTGACAAACAATGTCAAATTTTCTGGAAATTAATGTTCTGCAGAAAACACTTCATCACTAGTTTCAGTAGCTCGCAGTTTCGCAGAACACAAATAAATTTTTTTTTCTGCAGAAAGTGATATATGTATTAACGATAAAGGCTATGATAAAAATTGACAGGTTATAAGTTGCACATTAAGAAAGTTGGCAAATTGCATCCCAAATTTCTGAAAAAAATCTAATTGAGAACATCCTGTAATATAATTCTGCTAAAACCACTTTGTCTGGTGTAATGGACACAATTTTTATTGGCAGTTTTACCAAGTGTTTCTTTGGACATGTCATGAAATCTTTATGTGCAGTCTGAGAAAAGAGTTCTCTGAGGAAATCCCCTTGAGATTGGCATTGTTATAAATAATTGCAAAAGTAAAAGAATAAAGGCCAATATAGAGGAATCCAAATAAATAAGAAAAGTAGATCTCAATTGTGAATGTTAGGAACTTCTTATTCTGCAGGATTTGTAGCAAACTTGTAGAATAATCTCTTGTCATGAATGGCCATTCTGAAACTGTTACATATACAAATACATGTAAATTGTGTCTGACAATATAAGGAATTCTGTGAAATGTTTAAATTTGGATCAGAAAGTATTTAGGGTATGAAGGCTTAGGGGACATTTTAGAATGCTTCAGGGAAATGTTTCTGTAACTTTCAAAGAATAGATTTGTGCAAATACATGTTCTGTCAAATATTTGTTGGAAAAAGTAGAGGTATTTTTAGTGCAGAAAAGTTTAAAAGGAAATGACTTTGGAATTGCTATTTTAGCTAAATAGTTGCTTGGGATGTATCAATATCTTCAAGATATTTGCAGTGCTGTTGGACATTTTTTTTTGTGAAAATGCTATTTTTGTAATTTTGGTCTTTGAAGATCAGTTTTTTTAAAAAAAAAGTTCAGCAGTTTGATTTCAGAAAGGCTATGTTTTTGAGAATTTGAATGCAGGATAGCAAGAATTTATGAAAAAAACAAAATTGTACCAATTTTATAGGGTTTTTTTAAAAGGAAGTCAGCTTTTTTAGAGATTTTTTGAAAATAAAGACAAACAATAGTTGAAAAAGATGTAGAAATTAGTTTTTTTAATTTAAATTAGGCCCTACTGTGATTCAGAAATCGTGGGTTTTCTAAAATACACGAATGGCGCCATTTTGTCCTTTTATTTTAAAAATGACTAGCGCCATCTAGGAGTTGTTTTTGTAAATTAAACCATTGGAAGTGTCACTTTAAGATTACACTTTTAATTAACGTAATAATAACTCATTTAAATTATTAGTTAACCAACTAATTAGCACTAACAGGTTCCAGTGTAAAAAGCTGGTGACACCCTGTAAATTAAATTATAGCTCAAATATCATTTATGTTTTTTTTTTAGATTTGAATTTATTTTTTTCCCAAATCCAGTTTTGCATCCTGTATTTATCAAATATTTCAAACATTCTTCTGCTATTTATGTGCACTCCAAAAAAAATTTAAATATGATGATTTGACAAATTATGGGTTCATCCCAATGGAATTCACCAGTTCCAAGTATGTCAAGTGAGGAAAAATGCCATTTTTCTTAGCAAGGAAAATTGATGGTTTTGCATAGCAGATAGATTTTAGTTTCTGGAATAATAAAGCTATTGCTTACTTAACAATTCCCTAATGGAAATTAGGCTATGCCTGCTATTTCAATCAGTAAGCCATATTTTTTTTCCTCATGCTTTTCTAAACAGATTTTCTGCTAAGGAATAATATTGATGAAATGAAATAACTCGCATTTCTAGAAGCTTATCTTGAGGGAATTAATGCTGAGTTTTTTTATTTTCTAAAACTTTTAAATGGATCCTGTTGTGCTATTAATTTATTTATTTGCTTTGTAATTTCAGGTCCCCATGGGAGTGTACCCCCTCGGATCACTGACAGTAAAGTCTCTGTTGTGGAAAAGGAAGGCAGTATTGCTGTACTGCCTTGTGTTGCTCAAGGGTATCCATTACCAGAAATAACGTAAGTGTTTATTCGGGATTAAAATTGTAAATTAGTTCTCTTCGTGTGTGGCAGCGCATTAATCATTAATGTTTTTAATGAGAGGTCTGTGAACTTTGAAGGTGTATCGAAAGGGAATATTGGGAGGGGGAGCAGTCCCCCCTAAACTTGGGGGGGACTTTAGAATCATCTAAACTTGGTTTCTATCCTTCATTGCAATTTTTTTGTATTAAGATACCAACCCAAATGGGAAAAAAATGAGGTTTTGATACTATTGCAAAAAATCGAGTCAGATCAGGTCAGATCTATAATCAGATCAGGAGTTTTGTTTAAATTACTAACCTTTATGAGAACGTAATACTATAATTTGTGTGCTTTGTCGAAAAAGTTGATGAGATCTGGTCAGATCAAGTGAGATCTAGTCATTGATGGTGGCAAATTAGTTTTGGCTTTTATGCAGGATTTCTATCCTTTGCCATTTTGTTTAGCATCAAATCTTATCAGATCTATAAACAGATCAGAAGCCTAATTTTTGTATGTTGCAACACCTGTAGCTGAAATTACTAACCTAAATGAAAATGTAATGCTAAAATTTGTGGGCTTTGCCGAAAAAGTTGATGAGATCTGATCAAATCAAGTGAGATCTATTCATTGATGGTGGCAACTTAGTTTAGCTTTTATGCAGGATTTCTATTTTTTCTTGGCATTTTGTTTTGCATTATGGTAAGGAAATTTTGGCAATTTGTATACTTTTGCAAATAAAAAATAGTCAGATCTGGTCAAAATCAAGTCAGATCGAATTCTAGGATACTTGCACCTCCAGCAAGCTCCCCCTTAACTTGACACCTTAATATGGTTTCTGCCCTTTTTTGCAATTTTTTTTAAATGCTAGCCAAATCGAGAAAGAAGTAATGCAATTTTTCATACTATTGCAAAAAGTGGGTCAGATCAGGCGAGATCTGCAGTCAGACCGGGAGCCCAATTTTAGTGTTGCAGCACCTCTACTTTGGTACTTAATCCGGATTTTGGTTTTTCTTAAATTATTAACCTAAATGAGAATGTAATGTAATGACGAAATCCTGTAATTTGTCGAGAAAAGGAATGAGATCTGGTCAGTCCAAGCCAGATCTATTCCTTGGATGGTGGCAACCCAGTTTTATTCTTATGCAGAATTTCTGTCCTTCTTAGCTATTTTCTCTTTCATCATGATAAGGAAATTCTGAAAATTTTAAACTTTTGCAAAATAAATAATCAGATCTGGTGAAAATCAAGTCATATCTAATTCTTAATTGCTGCACCACCATCTAAGCTCACCCACCTTGACACTTTAACATGGATTCTTCCCTTCTTTGGCATTTTTGTGTACACTGTATTAGAATGCTAACCAAATCGAGAAGGAACGAATACAATTTTTATACTATTGTAGAAAGGGGGTCAGACCAGGCGAGATCGGCAGTCAGATCGAGAACCCAATTTTTCTGCACCACCGTCTAAGCTCACCCACCTTGGCACTTTATCATTGATTCTTCCCTTCTTTGGAATTTTTGTGTATTAGAATGCTAACCAAATCGAGAAGGAAGGGATAAAAATTTTATACTATTGTAGAAAGGGCGTCAGATCAGGCGAGATCTGCAGTCATATCGAGAACCTGATTTTAGGGTTACCCCACCTGTAGGTTGAACTTAGATCAGGATGTTGGTTTTGCTTAAATTATAAACCTAAATGAGACTATAATGATAAAATCCTTTACTTTGTCGAAAGAAAAAAATGAGATCTGGTCAGTGAGATCAAAAGATATTCCTCAAGGCACACAGATGTACAGAAACTTTTTTTTTTAAAACTGCTGGAATTTTTTGGAACAGTTTTAGTACTATCCTGGAATGTTTTTATTATTCAAGAATGGTCCTATTTATTCCAAAGTGTTCCCAGCTTGATCCACGTGTACAGCTTGAGAGAGAAAATAGGAAACAATTGGCGTAAAAATGCAAGTCTCTAGTGCAATTTCCATCAAATTATGGTTGATCGAAATGGGCCAACACCGTCTAGATGTTGATCGATTTGTTCGTCCAACGATGAAATTTTATAGTTGCAAAACAATGCAAGCTATTTTTAGGGGCAAAAATGGAGGAAACGATGGGAGCAAATGGCCCATTGAACGAGGATAGAAGAAACATCAAGACTATTTGATTACCATATTGATGCTTATAGTGAAATAATATATAAAGGGAAATATTGGGCCTGATGCTGTTTCATTTTGGGCACGAAACTGAAAAAAGGAATTTTTTTTCTCACGCCAATGTGATTTTGGTCATAAAGATTTGAAAAGAGATTCTTTCGGCGTGGAAAATATGATAACAAGGATCTCATTTTTATTTATTTATTTTTTGAAAACTGGAATGGATGGAAATTTGAAAAGGAAAACATGGTTTATTTCGTTATCTGAGAATATCGACTAGATCAAGGATGTTTTTTTTTTTGACAAATTTTAATTCGAGGTTTTCAGACTATTTTTTTTTTACATAGGAAGAGTTTGGCTTTTAGTTTTGCAAATGCAGAAATTTTTAAAATAGTTTTTAGCTTAAAACTTACTGGAATTTCGTTTTGGAAGTTTAACAAAATTATTTTGATTTTCTTTTCAAATTGCGAACATTTGAAAATAGTTTCCAAACTTTGCCTTAAGGGGGCTGTACACACTTTTAAAAAATGCATGCTCCTGTTGGAATCTCCATGTTAAATAAAGGGTACAAATTAATCGATAATGGCTAAACATAAATTGACGGGGTTTGATTTTTTATGAAGGGCAATTACATTTACTAAAACTTGATGCATTCTTTTTTTGTTAATCTGCCCCGTGAGCCGTACAATCAGGCAAAATGTGGCGAAAAAATTAGGGGTATACTTTGAAATTCGATAAATAAATATAAAATGCATGTAATAACAAAATCAATCTTATACATTTTGTAGTAAATTAAATAAGCTTTCCAAAAAATTAAACCCCATCGTTATCCGCTCGGCCAATATTG